>VMBQ01005637.1:11221-65740 GCA_007657795.1 Dreissena rostriformis
TATATATATATATATATATATATATATATATATATATATATATATATATATATATATATATATATATATATACGATTTTCTAACAAACACACTCGACACACATGAAGCAAATTGTTTTTCGATGTTTCATCTGTTATGATGCAAATGACACCAATTGTGCCATTACAACTGTTATTCATTCAAATTGATTTAGTTTAATTGTATAGTTAACATTCTTAAGTGATTGTATTGCCAATTTGATATATTTTTATGACACGTGAATTCGGATACATAACCAATAGAAGTATGGTTATACTTATCGGGTGTGTCTACAATTACATTACATACAGTATGCAGCGACAGCAAATTGATCAATATACTACTTACAATGATTATTAAACTCTTTTAAATGTAAATTGTCCTTCAGTGTTTTGTTTGTTACTCTGTTTTTTTCCTAGAACTATTGTAATTCCGAATAATCACTTTCAACAAAACGTTAGACTAATCAAAGTTAATTGCAAGTTTATATGGCACAAAGCAAAACAACTGGTTGGTGTAAGCATACGATTTAGTCGGATGTTTATTTTTTTTTGTAAGAGAACATCGGAAAGCGTTCACGCGGTCGGGCTGTTTCGCCATCGTTTACAATACCTTAAATTTTGATTCGTATCTTTTTTGTCTTGTTCTTTTTTAATGAAAATTGACATACAACTTGTTTTCGAAATATCACGTGCATATCGTTTTGCTTCACTGCACAATACGACATACAAACACAAACATAGAAATATGTCTTACCACCATTTTACCTCCCTTTTATAAAGATTTGTCAAAACGTTATCACAAATATTTATTATGTGGTCCTCTGCCACAATTATTGAAAAGGTGCCGCTGAATTAAAAACAGCCCGTCTGACCGTACAATTGAATAAGTGTTTTGAATGGTAAACATATTTGTTCAGTTATCGGCCAATCTGAATGAATATTAATACAATTGTTCCTCGGAGGGTCCTCTAGCAAACATGTGCACATCGAATCAATCAACTGACCAATAGGGCAATCATAGCTTATACTACGTCTTAAAGTCATTCTTAAAGTGTATTCTAGTAACACTAGAACTCGGATCATACATTAAACTGATTAAAATTCAAATGTCGATTTCAAATTAGCAATTGAATAAATCTTCAATGACCATTAATGATTAGTATCACCCATCTATGCTTCAAATGTTGTTCGCAAGATATGATATTATTTGAATTAAACACATATTCAAAAAAATAAATATATATATAACTATATATATAACTATATATAAACATATATAAATATATATATATATATATATATATAACATATAACTATATATGAATATGTGTGTCAGTTATTTAATACCATCTTTTTAATTGACTAATCTCAAACAAATCATGTATTTAGTTATTCAAAACTCAATATTGTATTAGTTTTAACGTATCATACTTATTGTATATTCGAAAAAGATCACACTTGTTTACTCGTCTAAACGTTTCGCTACCAATGTGCTCTCTGTAAGCCGCCATGAGTTCATATATAAATGCAACCTTAAGTTGTTTAAATGTGTAAGCGAATTAAAGTCTTAACTAGTTCTAATGTAAGTGTGTGTGTGCTTTATAGACTGAATGACTTCCAAGTATGAGTAAATGTAATCATATTATTTAACTTTAACTTAATGTCATGATAACCAAAGCTCATATGGGATGTTTGTATTTATAATTATTATATCGGTAATAAAATACAATATGCATTGTTTTCTCAAAACACATAGTTCAATCATGTTTCTACTAACGCTATTCATTAAGCGGGTTCATACGAACACACTCTGTGTACACTATTCTTCTGGAAAATGGAAACAATGTGCACATGTGTTTAAAGTTTACAATCTACA
The DNA here is from genome assembly GCA_007657795.1 of Dreissena rostriformis. Lineage (NCBI taxonomy): Eukaryota > Metazoa > Mollusca > Bivalvia > Myida > Dreissenidae > Dreissena > Dreissena rostriformis. The sequence continues at coordinate 13,118 of VMBQ01005637.1, forward strand.
CTATGTGCAACACATGCATGTGTATGTCACTATTCAAACACATGTACTAACTTTCGATTGACAAATCTCATATTCTGGCAATAGATATGTTGTCTTAAACAAAACTGATCGCGGTAATATAATGGTTATGGTTAAGGAGGTCCCGACTCTGCGGGCGTTCTACACATCTTCTGTTGAGACACCTTCTAATGGTTCTCATCGGGAAACGGACTCTTAATCCCTTAATAAGTATAAGGCATGCGATTCAATCGAAATATAATACGTATGCTTAAACTCAAACTATCTCTCAAAGGACGTACTATCGTATACAAAGTGAAATTAGACCGACCAGACAGTAGGCGCGGATCATTCATCGAACAATTCAAGCACTTACCACCGGAAATAGTATGTTAAGGAATTGGTGAATACAATCACAGAAATGTCAATTTACGTACAAGATCGCCACGATCACCAGTTATATAAACGCTAAATGACTGCAATTATTACATTGATGGGTCGTTCAAGGGATGTCTACACTATTAAAAATGCAATCAATATGCCATAGAAACCAAACCATTGGAATTTAGCACGCATTTGCATGTACACTAATGTCTGCTCAAATGTCTGTTGAAAAACATAGCATAAATTAAAGACCATAAGGCATTGTGTACAATTACAATCTAATAAAACAAAAACAAAACAAATGGCAATTAAAATCATGAATAAATTGCCATAACATCAAGATTGTCAAACTCTGTGAAAACGTTGCTTTAATTAGGAACTAAAATTTACAAAGGAAAATGAGAAAATACGATAAATACGACCAGTGATTACAGCATGGTTATCGACTATTCATCAATTCATTTTTTTTATTTATTTACCATAGCAGTCCACAGAGTAGTCTTGCAAAGTTGCTGCAAAGTACCATAATTGTTAACTTATGTATTACCTGAAATAAGCGCCAAACCAGCATTCTGATTAACAGATTTGTCAGCGTCATTGAATAACTGCTTCAAATATACATGCTGTCTGTTTGCTGCATATATGTATGCGTACAATTAACACTAACACATGTCCTCAACAAATTAATCAGACAATACAAATATAAGCATATAGCATAGCAATTGAACATAGTGTTGTACGGGGAACATATATTGAAAAACTAATGTTTTAAATCAACCCCTTTATATTAAATAAAGATAATAACGTGTGTTTTCTTTCACATCAGTACATTATATAGTCCTGTGGGCGCCTCTTAGAATTTAAAACAATGTATTTGTTTTTTACATTTACATTATTAGCGATGCAAACCTGAAGTTTTGTTAAAATGCACATAGTTGTGTTTCTTTTTAAAATATCGATATATAAAGGCTTACAGGCTAAACAAATGTGTTAAGATGAATTTATATTTATGACAGCCATGATAATATGTAATTATTTGTAATACAAGCATTATGAATGGAGTGTACAGGAAATAGCATTATACGTATGCGCAATACTCATTTCGACACTAAATTTTCTCAAATATTTTGAAATATTGTATATACGATTAGTCGTGTTTCTTGTTATTTCTTTTAACATTTGTCTATACTTAGGATAATTATCATCATTATATGTTGTTACACACTACGGGGTTTACAGTGATATTTTTTTAACATGTTCTAAATGTAGTTTTGTCAAGTTGAAAAGGACAAAATGATTTTGCCAATTTTAGCCCGGCTCAGTTGTTTGATAAGTAGCTCATCACACTTGTTAAAACTACGCTGCGCCCGGTAGGAAGTTTATTACTCTTCTTAATTCTACGCTGCGACCGGTTAGTAGCGTATAACCCTTGTTAAATCTGCGCTGCGACCGGTAAGTAGTTTATCACCTTTATGAAAACTACGCTACGAACGGTAGGTAGCTAATCACCGTTGTTAAAACTACGCTGCGACCGATAAGTAGCTTTTCACCCTTGTTAAAACTACGCTGCGACCGATAAGTAGCTTTTCACCCTTGTTAAAACTACGCTGCGACCGGTAAGTAGCTTATCACCCTTGTTAAAACTACGCTGCGACCGGTAAGTAGCTTTTCACCATTTTTAAAACTACGCTGCGACCGGTAAGGAGCTGACGACCCTTGTTAAAACTACGCTGCGACTGGGAAGTAGTTTTTCACCCTTTTTAAAACTACGCTGCGACCGGTAAGTAGCTGATCACCCTTGTTAAAACAACGCTGCGACCAAGGATGAACCAATTCAGACTGACTTCTTTAAAAACTCCATACTATATGTTTAAACGTGTCTCCACTTATGAAAAGTATTGTGTTTTAAAATTAGGTCTTTTATAAACATATATTCTAGCTTAAGGGTGAAGTCTCAGTAAGAAATATGTATTAATAAAGGGTATAACAGTAATATTACGTTGTTTCGGCGATTGTGAATTATATATACATACCACATTCGAAAGAGTATTTAATAACCTTAACTTAATACTGGAACATTTGTTTATATCGTTCGCAAGTCCATCACCAGACAACATATGACATTGCTGCCGCACTTCTAAACGCATGAATAATCATATGGCATTTGATTGCATAGTGTATATGCACTTTTAGATTACATCATATTACCGTATACCCGCGGGAATATTATAAAGCCTATATTTGTGTGTTTCTCTGTAGGCTTTCGGTTATTATTCACGCTTGAACAAAAGAAGTAATATTTTACGTTTAGCACAGCTTAAACTAAAGCTTTATCAATGATTACACGAGTGGCTAAAACATAATCGATAATCTTCCAAAATCATTTTTTGAGTAAATCTTGAGAAAGACTTGTGAGAATTAAGTTATGACGAAAGACAAATGACGTTATTTTACCATAAAACAGTGAAACGTATCGATTATTTTCAATGTGAGTTCCTCTTTTTATAAACAGCTTATTACCCCATTTGAATCACTGGTGTTTCAAAAGTCAACCGCATTACCATGGACAACACGACATCTTGAAATAACAATAATACCTGGTATTTAATTCTGAACAGTTAGGTAAAATTGTAATAGAAATCAGACGATTGAGAATTGAAATGAGGCATAATTATGCATAATTGTAACATATTGCTGAACGTAAAGTGTCCAACACAAACATTCAAGTAAGCACATGTTTTTAGTTAAAGAGAGAATAAATGAGAATTAATGTACCTGCGTGTGTTACAAATATACAATGATATTTTGTGTTAAATACAAAATTATTGTTTAACTAGAAGTATTATGCCTTCGAATAATATTTTAGTTTTAATTATTTTCGTAGTCTCTTTTGATAGTTGCTTGCCAGCGTTAACTGACTCCGGATGAGTGTGTTTGGCATTCGAATGAGTATCTTTGCAATGTATTGGAGGACATTAAAAGGGTTTTAATGCATGCATATGGATTACCAAAATATGTCTTATATTTCTAGCAATTGCACCTGAACTATATGAACACATGATACTTTCGGTAAATCGACGGCAAGCAACGAGGTTATATCATACATTTCGCCTCAAAAGGTAACTATTCTTCATTCAAATATCCCAATATCCATAACTCAGTATTTTGACACTATTGCCATCTTAACGTCAACGTCATTAAACTAGTTTTCCTGTAGATAGTAAATAACGCGACATGACATTGAGTTATTTATATGATATGCGGATTATAAATAAGTTTAGTTTAACATTATTAGATAGTCATTTATGTAACACATTGCAATTATTAACAATAATAAGCTCTTCTATATCAACTATTAGAACAAATAAGTGTGTTTTGGTTATTTTTTCCAAACAAAACATAAGGCACCAGTCGTTCACAACGCCTATATTTTATACATCTTAGCTTTGTTTTTATGTGTTATATATTTAAATTTAAATTGTTTATGTGTTTGAAAAAATAGTGTTCTTTCAATCATTGTAAATATTTATAATACATGTACCTTTTATTTGCATGTATACTAATTAAAAAAACAAACGACGTGTTCTCGTGGTAACGACAAAGTTCGTTTTATGTACAAATATGAGTTATTAACAAAGTGTCTAAACATAATGGACTTTCAGGAAAAGCATTTGACCTTCGTATAACATGGAGTTTATCGTAATCACAATACAAAAGATTTACTATTCTGTACAGTTATACAGTTTTATTAAGATATGCGTGCTATACAAAATCTCTTTGTGTGTGTTTATAAATAAGATGTAATTCATATATATGGTACATTTTTTAAAATTCAAAGTTTAGCAATTGCAGAAAATACCCTCCGAATGTAATAATGAATTGTATCTATGTACCGACATGAGAATTACAATTAATATACTAGAAGTGAAATGCAGAGACATCATGCTTCATTGTTTCTGAAAGTGTATTTGTAAAACAAGTTATAACAGTAAATACAAATCACTGAGTTATTATTTAATGACATGATAACCAACGACTTGAGAAGTGTTAGGAAATCATTTGTATCAGCTATACTTATCATATTTGTTTAGTCAGTTACGTATTAAAAAGATTTGTTCACAGATTTTGGCAACTTTTGAAGTTTTGAAGTTTTGAATGCTTTAAATTGATAAATATAAACATAACTAAAGAGCTACAATATAAACACAAGAATAAAAGTAAAAAAAAAAAAAAAACAATGTTAACCACATCAGAGCTCGAACCACTGACCCATGGAGTAAAAGCCAAGCGCTGATACCACTGAGCCATCCGTCTTCACGTGTGTATGTGTGTACTTCAGAGTTTCTGTTCGGGTCGTCGTTGAGTCTTTCCGACTGCATTATGTGCGGACCTGACAATCCGTCTTCACACGGGTTTCCATTTATTTTATATTTTGTATAACTATCCACGTGTTGTTACAAAATATAACGATTTTACAAGAAAATGGAATGTTTAGATCGTTTCGCGTCTGAGACGCTTTATAATTGTATCGATTTCTAACGATGGTTTTTCGTTAACGAAAGTGTATTTTCAGCATAAGTCTGCGGCATTAGGGTTTTTTCGCACACTGACGTACGCTGTTAATTTATTTCTTGAATCTGTGACAAAAAGCTGAAAAATTCTCATTTTGACAAACTGTGAATAAGTCCCTTTAAGGGTTTCATGTAACTTAAATGAATATATGCGTGTGATGTTAGTTTCTCGCACATTAGCCATGTCGATCCAATTACATGGTTGTTAAACAATATCCTGCGTAAACATTAACAATGGTGAACTCGATATACATCTTATGTTCTAAATAAATCCTGGCATTTGTGTTCTTTGTTTCTGTGTCAAAACCAATTAGACTTGAGAAGAGTGTTCATAACGGCAACCAATGAAATGCCTGGGTTTGGACGTTACATCAAGCTTTCCAAGAATACTAAATTGGCTTTCGGTGTTTGTATAACGTTCCATTATGTTGCTAATAGTGTTCATTAGACTAATACCATTCTCTTTTTTCAAGTGTATTATTGATTCTTTCTAACTTATTAAGCTCTTCGTTACTCGATATTTAATTTTATAGGGAACGTTTATTAAATATATGTTAATGACATATTAATGCATGTGCTAAGCACGCCCAATACTGAATTCTTATTTATCGTTTAAAAAGTCAGTTCAGCAAATATTAAAATAGTACACCCTCTGACGCGGTAGTCGAGTGGTAACACTCTGGTCTACCATTCCGGAGGTCGTGGGTTCAATCCCTGGCCAGGGCACTGGAAATTTCAGAAATGCTTCAATTGTTTCCCACCGAACTAGAGTTCTACTGGTATGAAAAACAGGTAATTATCGCGTGTTTCGGTGCTATACACTGAGCACGTAAAAGAACCAAGGAATCTATTCGCAATGAGCTAGGGTATCGCACCCGGATTCCTTGTATCTCAATACTGTCGCTTCTGATTGCTGTCTCTTCAGCAAATACAAAACAAAGGACTCCATTGGAAATAAGTGCTTGCACTTTCATGGGTTATCCTTGACTGAAAGGTCAAAAGAAATACATACATACATACATACATACATACNTTGAATAATATTTTTAATAACAGAAACTAAATATATAGACAGCTCATGGTATTGATGCCAGCAGCCACACTTGTAATGTGTAATAGGATTCCATATACATGAACTGATTGACAAAGTATACGCATTTAAGACACATTTAATGTTCAGTCGATTATTATCTTTATTTAGTATTTATCCGATAATTGTCAATAGTGATGGTCAGTAACATTATTACATTTGGGCTGATAGTTTTTTAAAATGGGATACTATTTATCTTGGGATCTTGGGTTGTTAATCACTCAATCATGTGCTCGAATTATATTTACTGACGATGACAAACCAGGTCGACTATATAGCACGTAACTGTTTAATAAAACATTCACAAAACGAAGTTATGTGCATGTTTTATTGACTGCATACAGACTATCATGCACTCCATGGTAACCAAGACCTGAGCGTCTAAATAACAAAGCATCATCTCATTTAGAATTGTTTGGTTTACAATACATTTTAAACATATTATATTGTAAAACATTCTTTCAAATTAAAACTAAAAGCAGTTTTAACACGTGCTATATATGTATACACATTTCTAGCATACACACGCAGAACACATTCAACGAAATTTAATTAAACATCTGTGTGTTGTGATGAAAATTACGTGAATTGAGTTTTTACAACTGCAATTGATTCAACTCATTGAAGTTTAATTGTTATCATTATCATTCCTAGGTGTTTGAGTTGCTATTTTCCAATTTTCATGGCGCGTATTTGGCTCAAAAACAGTAGAAGTATGGTTTTACGAATATGTCTGTCTGTCTTTGCACTACATGCAGTATGCAGCGGTAGCAATATTTATCTTCATGGTGAATTGCTGACAAGTTAAACCGTGTAATCTAGGTTGGAAATAATAAAACATATACCTTGCGATCAATATAAGGTTCACTAAAGAAATAACGATTTGTTTCAATGCTGAATCTATTTATGTATTTGTACACGAATTAATTTACGTTTCTGGATGAAACTTGTCTCTATTTAGTTAATAACACCGATAAAAAAACACGGTTTTACTTTCGACCAGAATAAAATACTTTTAAAAACGTAAACAATCGATTAAAGCTGGTTGCACGGCTTTTGGACGGTCGTTGCAAAGCCTGTGGGTGGGTTAAACTTGTCGTATGACACTGAGCAAACATTTATCAATAACAAACACGTGTAAATGTCAGCATTCCGATTTTATTGCAATTTTAGTACTTATTGGTTTTAACTGCAGCACAGCAACATAATAACAGCTTTTGGAGACACGATGCAATGCATTAAATAATCTTATAAACTAAATTCCTTTTTGTTGACAATATTTGATAAAGCATCTTCATATAGTACACACACCAGATTACAGCAAAGCATCTCAGTGCGAAGCCGTGAAAGTGCGTGTACAACGCCTAATTACTTCGTTTGGATACATAATCAACTGCTAATGCACGCTCAACATTCTATATTTTGTAATTCATCATTATGCTTGTATATTCCAAAACGGTCAATATAGTTGACTCGGCTAAACGTCTCGCTACCACTTATAAGTAAGCCGCCGTTAGTCCATGTAAGATTGAAGTCCTGTGTTTAAGTCTTGTTTTCGGTGTTGTAATATTGTCAATTGTTTTTCTCCTATTAACTTACCTTAACGTATTAAGCAGCGGATGTTTTAATATAATGTTTTCTTACGTGTGAGGGAATACAAGTCTTAATGACTTAAACATGCACATGTAATCCTTTTTGATCTAGCTCACAACATTCTAGTATAACTAAACGTTTGTCTGTGTTAATTACGCGGGTTCACACTCGGTTTAATAAGTAGGTTTAAACGCACACTATCTCTAAAAGGACTTGACATCGTATACAAAGTAAAATTAAACCGACCAAACAGTAAGCGCGGATCAATCGTCGAACAATCCAAGCACTTACCACGGGCAATATTATGTCTAGGAATTGGGGAATACAATCAAAGAAATGTCAATTTACGTAGAAGATTGCCTCCTTCACCAGTTTTCTTAATATTATCTGACTTCAAGTGTTACATTAATGGATCGTTCACGAGATGTTCACACTACTGGAAACGAACTCAACATGTCATTGAAACCGACCCATTGGTATTCAGGACACATTTGCATGTACTCTAGGGAATTCAGATGCCCGTTGAAAAAAAAACACAAAAACAAAAGACCATCAGGCAGTGTATACAATGAACGTTGTACAATATCCAAAGAAAACACATTACACATTTAAAATAAACATTACGTATTTATCGCCTTAACACCAAAATGTTAAAATATGTGAAACCGATTTTAATAAGAAATTATAATTAAAAAACGGAAATGAAAAAGCATACATTATACGAAGAGTGAGTACAACATAGCTATCAACTATCTACCATACATTTTATTTTTATTATTTAATTAACATCGGAATCAAAAGTGCAGTCTCGTAAAGTTGCTATTTGCAACCTGCATGTGTAAACTTAATTATGATGAGAAATTAGCGTCACTTCCAGCATTCTTATCAACAGGCTTTTCAGCGTCTTTAACCAACTGTTAAAAATATACTTGCTGCACATATGTATGCGTGTAAATAACACACACACACATTTACTCAACAAATTAATCACGCAATGATGAAATTAGCATCAAACAAGAAAAAAGTCTTGTTCGGTAAACCAATAATGATATATTAATGTTTTAAATCAACCAATTGGATTCACTTTTTATTAAATAAAGATAACCATGTTTTTTCACAGCAGTACATTACATAGTAATGTGGGCGAAACTTAGAGGTTATAGGAATGGATTTGTTTTTACATTTATATATTCAATAAAAACCGTAACATTAAAGTTAAATTACCATTATACAAAGGTCATTCATTGCTTCCGGTGTATGATTTTAGTTAGTTTACGAGTGGTTATATCAAACAAGAAATAACCCGGAACAAAGCATGGGAGACAACACACATATATGAAACAAACTCAAAAAAAAAAAAAAAAAAAAAAAAATTAATACACATGCATGAACCACATTCTTTGAACCATACTTTAAATAAATAAACGTGTTTAACCAAAGGCATTTGTGAACAGTTGCAATTATGAATAAGTGTTAATAAATCTAAAATCCAATTTATAATATATTTATTGAATAGGTCTGTAAAAACTCAACAGCTCTTTATTACAATTAAAAATGAACACGAGTGAAATAAATATACTTTTGATCAACGAAAGCAAGATCTGTTATTTGGTATTGTATACTTGTGTAAAGTAAATAAATCCAATACGCAAAATAAAGTTTAATGGCATACGTATATGTATTAGTGCGTCATCAACATGTGTGATAAATGACTTCAATAATGACTCATAAATAAGCATAGTTTATACAACTCAATAATGTGTGAATCAGTGTAGCTAAATGAGTTAATGTTCTATGTGATGTATTGATTTATGATAAACTCCGATAAAACGGTATTCTTCTCTCATTGTATTTGTTAATACAAATTAATGACATTTGTAAACGATGTTGGTGATTGAAAAATATTTGCGATTGTTATTATATTATCACTACAGGCAAGACAATATACAATCGTATTATTGCTTTCTGAAGTTGACTTTTCTTTCATCAATGAAATACAATGTCCACGGAAAGGTGTATGAAACAATAAGCAATACAATGTAATCTCTTTTGCTAATTTGATATGAGATACGCTGAATCTATTTAATTGTGTTGTTCTGCAACGGATAAACGCTGTCGTACCATCACTCGCTTACAAAAAATACAAATGTTCTTCCTTTCCGTTTATACAAAACATTATGCCTTGGAATCATACAAATATCTTCTTTATATTTCTTCTAAGAATCTATAAAACTATTTGCAAATTATTATAGGACAAGCATATTGTTCCAAAACCCATGGCAACAAGCTATAAGTGATTTTGGTTTTATTACAAGTAATGGGAGCGTAATTAAACGGATACTTTATGGATTAGAAAAATTGCTACATTAGTTTATATTATGATCTTTATAAATATTATCAATGTTTTTTACAAGCAATTGCAATTACAGCTGCACTTTAACTAATTCCCAAAATGTAATATTAAAGCTTTTAATTCAAGATTTTATACTGATTCTTATAATACTCGTGCAATTATAAGTTATAAGCAATTTTTTAGTTTATACAGAGTTAATGCGACAAAATGTGCACTATCAAGAAGCTATTCTATACCTCTAACAATTACTGTGTTATTGCTATCTTAAGCATGGAATTTGATTGATAAGCAAGTCATAATATAGCATTCAATGTGTTTGATTGTTTGACATTCATTGAATTAGTAGTATGCACTCTTTAATATTCATACTACACATCCAATAAGTTATGTGCAAAATGATACCTACAGCATCCGTGCTGAATAACAAACCAATATAATGTAAGCTGCCAATATTAGAACCAGCTTTGATAGAAATGTTAATTGTTTGGCGTGTTTGTTGTAGTTTTATTTGCTTTTTGTTTTTATGAAAACAGTACAGTTTTACAGATGCTTCATATTCTACGTGTTAGTTTTAAATAAAACTAATTGTTTTACTTTGCAAACATGTTTCCATGTAAGCATTATGTCAAACATTATGTTCGAATTTAACTTATACCAAATGTCCTAACCTAAACGTCGTATATATATATCTTATTATTATACTTCGCGTTTAAAATGTCCGTTGACTCATCTATGCATATTGTATATGCCTTAGTAGGAACGTTACATGTATATACCCCGACCGGGTTAGAAATGTGGCTATATTTGACGCGTAAGACGTTATTATTTTACGGGCTATTAATCAATTGCTTTGTAAAGATGATTATATAGTCTTTATCAGTAAAAGTAGAAGTATATCTGCACCTATGACTTTGACTTTAAGTGTGAGATTTTATTCATATTTACTAATATACCGAAGCCATACTTTGGGTCATAGTAAATCATGAAAAGTATTTGTTTTCGTCATTCAATACGTATTATACTCGATTTAAACACATAATTATAATTGCACTACTTAGGCAGTATCGTCTTTAATAACATCACCCAACAGTACTAAAGGGCACTTCAAAAAATTAAACTTCACTTTTACCCATCAGGCTATGTTAAGATGTGTATGTCTGATTGATACTTGTTCTATTCCCAGTAGAGTTAATTGACATTATATGTATCAATCCATAAACTTATAATTACATGAGATACAGTATTGCTCATCAGAACAATTCACCCAACACATCACATATTCGATGATATGCATGTAATAAAAGCTAGACATCGCTTGACCAAAGACCTCTCTGGTAGTGTGATCACACAGACGTAACACGTGCATGTAATCGGAAGAAACAACGGCATTGATAATCACATGTAAGTGTTTCTTGCAAAACATGGCGTTGCAATTGTTGCCTGCGACACTAATTTTCGAGTTCATCCACTTTGAGAACCACATAAATCTAGTACTCGATCACTCTTGATAGCCGAGATTATTTAGAGATATTTTGTCAGTGGGAGTTGCTTCTAAGAGCTTAAGCGTCTGATCATTGGCTTTGATTAATTGGCGGTTTGAAGACTGAGTCGTTAATGATGATATTTATAAATGTATTAATAAAAAGATGTCCCTGCAAAATACATTTAGTCCTTAATGAACTAGTTCAATCTCAGTACATCGATCTGCCAAAATAACTTTGGTTATAATTAGAAATGGTAAACGTGATACACATTCGATTTCGCAAAGAAAGTAAGTTGTGCCTTTTAAGAACTTTGTTTTATATTTCAAAGGTATTAAATCGGTTTTTAACTCACATTTTCCAATAATGTTTAATTGTTTTCGACATTTTTAAAGAGTTAAAATATGCCGTAAATGCGTTAAAATTATACCAATATAGGTTGTTATAATCTATACGTGTTTTTACCTATACTATGTTCCAAATTATTTATATATAAATTATATGTAGTATTTAAACACATTCATTACCTAACTCGAATTGCACAGACAAAACTAGTACACCATTTGCTTTAACTGACGGGTGTTAAGTTTAATTTAGAATGGTGTATAATCGTTTTGCTACATGTTCTGTATTAAGTATTAGTTTAACTAATGGGGGCAAATGGGTTTGATAATTTGTTGGGTGGAACAACATATACATTTTTTTTATAAATGTATCTTTTTCTCTTGTCACCCCTTAAAAAATGAAGGGCATTTATTTTCAACTTGTACAATGTATTTAATTAATCAATAGTTGCATCAGTGAAACGTTCCAAAATGGGACTACACGTTAAGAAAATTAGTCGATACAATGATATAACAAGTGTATATATTACAATTCGCATTTCAAAAATTCAGGTATTCTTACTTTAGGTCAAGTTGCTGCTCATACCAACATATTGTTGTTTGTGCGTTGTATATTTATGAACGCAATACGTCAATGAAAGCACACGTTATTGTAAATTATGGATCCTGGATATGAACAACATTTGTGCTAACGTTCAAAATCCGCATTGCAGGCAACACGCTCATTAGCCGTTTAATCATGTTTAACATCGAACCCATTTTGTTATTAGCAAGTTACCGAGAAAACTTAAACAGACGAGACGGAGAAGCACTTAGCGGGTGAATGTTTTGTGGGGAAATCAAGGAAAAAAAGGCATAGCCATTTACGTAGAAGATCTCCGCCAATTACACGTCATCTAAATGCTAACTGAGTGCAATTAATGCATTTCAGGACTGGAACAGCAATCAACTTGTCATAGAAACAAAATGGTTCTTAGTCAGCGTTTAGAAGTTAGTCAGTTTTTCCCAGTATACATTTTAACGAGTTCGTCTTCCAGGATCTTTAAGGCAGAGTGGAAAAGAAAATTGTTCAATTATCATATTTAACAAACAATCGTTTGCAAAAGCAATAGAAATAACTACACATGTATTGCCGCTAACAAAAGCCCTGTGGACTGTTGTTTTTTACCACGTGTAGTTGTTTTTCTGCGAAATATCATGCTACGTGTGAGCTTAGATGTTTAACTAGTAAAAGTATGCAATTACATCCCTGCATCCATGAAAATAATAAAGCTAAAGCGAATAAACATTTTTTTTCAAGATTATATAACCGAAACCTACATAAAACACTGAATGTTTTTATTCAAAATCTACCCCGACATAACAATACAAACGTTTTCAAGAAACTCGTACATTGCTTTTTATTGATTTAGTTGCACGGTGTTTCTTTGTTTTGCAAATTTCTACATTTAGAAATCTGTACTTGGCACAAATGTCAGGTATAAATGTTGGCGATATATTGAGGTTGCTATATAACATGTTTTGCCTGCAAATGCTATTTGGATAAGTGACTCTGTTTTGTTCAACTAATAACAAAGTACAAAAAGTGGGTTAGTGTGATGAATCTATGTCCGTATGTAGTTGACCGTAATTTGCAGGTCGTTTCAATTTGATGATATGTTCTCCCTAAATCTTGATTGATTTGGGGCAAAATAGTTATCTGTAAAGTGTATATGACAAGTTTTAATCTTATTCATGTAGATCACCTGCACAAGGAACAATCCTTAAACAAAGTTACCACTCTTTAACATATAATAGTGAATGAATCTTAATGAGACATTGTCAGACTGTTTATGTTGACAAAACCATGCATAATAATTGCATAATTGTGGTCGATTGAGCCACATCCTCGTTCACTTGATCAAATCTGAGGAAAAAAAATGTATGAACTCTTTAAATATGATACCTAATCAAGATGCAACCGAGTGTGTGTGTAATTGTTTGTTATTTGTTTCGAATTAGAACAAATTTGGATTGTGTGTGATATTAACGTCTTAATACATATATATTAGAATATGATAATTGACGTTAACACAGTGAGCAGTATAAACATTTCTGAAGACCAAAACAAAACATGAGTGCTTCTTAAATCCGTCATTATTGGTGATAACTAAAAGTCGAACGTGATGTGATTGGTAATGGTAGAAATTTTCGATATTTTAAGAACATTAAGCTAATATATAAATCAGTGCCGCTAACTTAAACCGTAAGACCGATGAGCCGAACATATGACGAAATATTTAAACTATATTGATTTGACGTATTATGAAATAAAAAACGGAGCATTATTATTTGCATGATACTGATTACACTAAGAAAGATATAAACTACCGACACCATTAAATACAAATTATTGCTATTCAAAACCGTCAACAACGGTAGACGTACAATCCACCGTGATTACTGGTGGCACCCACATCAGGTCCATACGTATTAGCGATATAAAGCGGCTCAATGGACACTGCTGTTGCTATTTGAGTGGTTATCGAGAGAGATCGTTCCTAAGTGGAGGGCGGAGGGAGTTGCAAAAGTGTAAGCCGTGGACGTTGATACGTGTTTGCGTTATGACCAGTGGGTGTTGTTATTTGACGATAATTATTAGCTATCTAAGCAAATGGTAGGGCACTGCCCATGTCGGCAAATTAGAATGGAATTATCTGTACGCCCGGAGTCTTGGTTACGTTCGTGACGCGATAAGGATAAGAAAGTCACGTGATGCGAACTGGCGGATACGATCAGTTGATTTAACAATCAAACAAAAACTTAGAATTTTTGTTAAATCCGTTCTTACATAACACACACAAATTATGATATAAAACGCCTTTTAAATACAATTTATGTAGCCATAAAATATGTTGTATATACTTTTCATCGATTAAGACAAGAACGTGTTCTCATGGTTTTACGGTAGTTTTATATTTGTTTTCAATAACTTGCAAGAATGATATATTTCAAAATTCATTATTGTAATTAAAATATACATGTGTTACTGACAATTGTTCTGTTCAAAGGCAAGCCCGTTGACGTAAATCAATAAAACAAAGACACATATACTAGCCCCTGAAACAATATCAGGAGAGAGGAAACACGTGGGTTATTTACGTTACAATACAATAAACAAACATAAGACATGTTCAGACATTCGGTGTACGTTTAAACGATAGTTATCAACCGGGTAAATACTTATTTGGTAATATAGGTAGAAAAACATGAAACGGTAATATACATTGAATAAATGAATGCATCTTAAATCAAGATGGAGTCATAGTTGCATACAGAGGTCGTGCACTACACGCTAGCGACACTATGGGCTTATCGGCTTTGATAAACCATGTCATCATAGTCTAAGTTCATGCTTGACCAGTCATGGAATTGACCGTTTCAAGCGTTTACTTGATTGTTTTATAGTATTAAAATTGTAATTAGATAACACAATGTATCAGTCGTTATATAATACTGGAGAGGCTCTATTAACTATAACAAAAAGCAAGCGTAAACGAACATGTTATACAAACAAAGTTGTTGAACGATTTGTCTGCGATACAGCTGATACGCGCTGTTTAATGGCATTGTGTATGTGTTCATGATGTCAGGTGACGTATGCTGTTTCAGATGTTTGCCTTCCTTTCAGATCTTTTTTTCCATTTTTGGAGTTAAAACACCTACGATACAATACATGCATCAATACAAATAACAGATGATCGGATTTACACTATAGAAGGCAAGTGATTCAGGATGTCTAAGCATCTGTATACAACACAAGCATAGTTTAAGTTTTGAACTAGATAAGTACCTACTATAATAATCAGTAAATATCCCTATCTCTTTAAAGCAATGAATATGAGATCATACAATGACAATTCGAAGATCATTCCGGATATTGTTATTTATACAAATTTTTAGTAAAAAACAATGTGTGCGTTTTTTTAACAACGGGGAATAATACACTTGTGTATGTAATCATCATAGCCTATAACGGATTGTATGTAAAACAAACAACAACTAAAGAAAACATAATGTTTTCACAGGTTTACATTCGTTCACTTTAATATTTATTTAAGTATATTTTCTACATGGCAGTCCACAAATTAAGTTGCACTTAAACACGACATCACGTCTCATAAATATTTAAACTACATAAAGGCATGAAAATTACGATTATAACACACACACCGTACTTTAAGAGCACTTAAAGCAATGGACACTTAGAATATTATGCTGGGAAGTGAGAAATTACATCAAAGGAATGGCTATTTACGTAGACGATATCCGCCTATACACAGTATTCAAAATGCTAATTAAATGCTATGTTTGACCTTAGGTGATCGTGTAAGCGATGTTAACATGATTTTATCAGAATTCAACTTATCACCGAAACTGACCCAAGGGGTTTTGAGCACGCTTTTACTTAAGGCATGATCGATATGTTAATAAGGTCTTTTCAGAAGTGCTTGCTACTGAAAGTTTACAATTATCATATCAAACACAAAGTTTTACACTAGTAATATAAATGCATATATTGCTTTAAAGTGCGTAAATACGTTATTACGATTTGTTAAAACGACATGATGTTGAAAACAATACTAGAATGCTATAACAAATCTCCCTAGGTGTTATGCAGATAACAAAAACATTTATAAGGATCAATAAATCGTTCCGTACATGCATGTAAACTCTCGATACTTGATCGATATTGCAGAGGACTTGGCACTTGAAAATTTGTCTACCAGATAATGATCGGACTTTTTAAAAACATTGCGGTTTGAAGCAAACATCATACCTCTCGTTATAATGCGGAAAGGCATCTTATTATTAACGTGTTTGTTTAATTGATTTTCAGTGCTCGTGTTTGGCTTCTTTTAAAGGCTAAATACCATCCTTCGGAAAGCTTTTTAACGATGATATCTTATGAACTTAATTGCAATTAAACGTTAAATTAATACTTTGTCTATGGCTTATTTTTGGAGTTTTAAACGCTATATAGTATACTTACAACTAAGGGCATATATTTGTGGCTACGATACATTCTGAAAACTGGAAGACTTGCGGTTGTTCGGACAGGTAGACATCGTATTTATACAGTACGATGACATCGTTTAGTTTATATTACAATGCCACGATTAATATGTGTTATTTGTTATTTCAAATGTTCAACAATGATGATAGAAAAGTAATTACGTACTGACGTACACACGTCGAATACATAAACCAATTAACACCAATTATATCCAAACACTTCGTGTAGTATTTCTTCCTTCCTCTGATTCGCAATTTAACAATATATTGTACATGTACACACACGCTAGCATAACGAGCTAGTAATTAATTATGCGTTATAATTCCCAATAAAGTTTATTATTTATTGTTTACCGTTCTATCAATAACAATAAGCAATATTAAGAAGTTTGTTTAGCAACAAAAGAAAACAAAACAACAAGAGCAAGATAATTCAAACTTCTAGCACAAAACTTGTTGAAAAAACAAAGCTGTTTTATATTCTGAAATTAACACAAACATATCTAATTCATGTACATATGGGTTTTACTTATTAAGTCAGAATTGAAAAATATATCGAATGCTATCGGAACATTAACATTAATTTGTATTGCAAAATTCCAGCAAGCATAGTTGCAAAAGCGAAGGAACTCTAGTATGTAAAGAACTTTACATACATTTTAATGGTTTAAAGTCATGGAACCAGCTTTAGTGATTTATTGAAGTTTAACAAATTGTCGTACCATACTAGCTAACACTAACACGCATGTCTGTNAATTGATTTTCAGTGCTCGTGTTTGGCTTCTTTTAAAATTTAATGCTAAATACCATCCTTCGGAAAGCTTTTTAATGATGATATCTTATGCACGTAATTGCCATTAAACGTAGTATTACTTTGAACGCCAATACTTTGTCTATGGCTTATTTTTGGAGTTTTAAACGCTATATAGTAAACTTACAACTAAGGGCATATATTGGTGGCTACGATACATTCTGAAAACTGGAAGACTTGCGTTTGTTCGGACAGGTAGACATCGTATTTATACAGTACGATGACATCGTTTAGTTTATATTACAATGCCACGATTAATATGTGTTATTTGTTATTTAAAATGTTCAACAGAACAAGGCACTGAATGTTGACCGGATGATAGAAAAGTAATTACGTACTGACGTACACAGGTCGAATACATAAACCAATTAACACCAATTATATCCAAACACTTCGTGTAGTATTTCTTCCTTCCTCTGATTTGCAATTTAACAATATATTGTACATGTACATACACGCTAGCGTAACGAGCTAGTAATTAATTATGCGTTATAATTCCCAATAAAGTTTATCATTTATTGTTTACCGTTCTATCAATAACAATAAGCAATATTTAGAAGTTTGTTAAGCAACAAAAGAAAACAAAACAACAAGAGCAAGATAATTCAAACTTCTAGCACAAAACTTGTTGAAAAAACAAAGCTGTTTTATATTCTGAAATTAACACAAACATATCTAATTCATGTACATATGGGTTTTACTTATTAAGTCAGAATTGAAAAATATATCGAATGCTATCGGAACATTAACATTAATTTGTATTGCAAAATTCCAGCAAGCATAGTTGCAAAAGCGAAGGAACTCTAGTATGTAAAGAACTTTACATACATTTTAATGGTTTAAAGTCATGGAACCAGCTTTAGTGATTTATTGAAGTTTAACAAATTGTCGTACCATACTAGCTAACACTAACACGCATGTCTGTCTTGCTTGAGTTTCAGATGTACCTTTTAAAAATATACTGGCTTTATGTTCAAAAACACTATATTACAACATGTTGAGTTACATTAATATCATAGCAACCAATAAAACATTCACAGGTACAGTAGGTTCTCAAAGTAATGCGTTTTGAGTATCAATCAGTTGTATACATACCAATACAAGTATACTAAAAGCATTTAAACTTTGTTTATGCTCTTACATTGTATACATGTGTCAGTAGCTTAGGACAACAAGGCTCGTGTCGATTAACATTTGCGAACATTGATTGAAAGGCTCTACATTTTCAACATCAGAGCTTTTAAATTACCCCAGTTCTGAATTGCTTCTCTGAAATACCATTACCAAAATACATTACTTTTTGTCCAGGCGAAGTGACAACTGATTAGTTCAAAAACGTACTCATTAGTTCTTATTAATTGTGCGTTAAAGCTATGCTGAGCGTGTACATGTTGAAGTTGTGCTCTGTTATCTGCGGACTATCAACATCAATCATTGGTAACTTATTAACGTTGTACTAAATAATTCATGAATAACGGCAATTATCACACATTAACTTGATTTCTTAGGATTCACCATACACATGTTTTTAACAATTATAAGCTCATTATGATTCTTACAATAATGCGTAACATATTAAAATGTTGTTTTTACATCATATATTGTAATTGCGCACCAATTAATCGAGCTCGTCAATTTAACTTATATTGTGTTTCACATGCCATGGTATAACATTCAAACCGTAAGTTAGTGGTACACTAGACTAGACTAAACCGGTTAAACAATCAAATGTACAATGATATGATTGCTTTATCAGAACCTATTCATATGATGGAAATGTATTGTCTAGCACAATAGCCTAACATCAGTTATCCACATGTATTGGATAGTAATCCATTTAGTAAAAGGGCTTCTGTACAAAAATAGCAAGGTCAACAAACAAGTCCATATACTACAAATTGTGAACTGTACACATGATGTTTTGCCATTTGCACTTAAAGTAGTGCCCTAACAAATTAAACTGCTCAGTTAGAACGCATTAATATCAACAAATATCGATATATGAAATTAATACCAAACTATTTTTAAGGAATATTAAAAATGTCTAGCGGCATACATATTTTTAGGACGCCATTAGTATTATTAGAATAATGGACTAAGTATATTTCATGGACAATAATGAGCGTGCTTTTTGTAATTAAACCCAACGGGAGAAATGTTATTATATGGTATGCTTTTAAGGAACATATATCGATGGCACTTCCATACAGAAAATAATGGTATTGTGATTGTTCTTGTTTATTACTTATACCTCAAACGATATGGTTGTTTGCAACTGAATTTTGAGTAGACATTGTTCTTGGTGACTTGGAGATGTAGTGTTCATGTTTAAGCATGAATATGATTTCAACACGAATAGTTAAAAGACACATCGTTGAACACACTGAATACAACCCAGCGTTTAGACTACACACATTTCGTATTATAAAACATTATATATCACGTTTTAACTTTTTCCACACTATTGACTCAGGAGTAGTTTCAACATTTGAGCCTTGTCACAAACGTTTAAAAACCCCCGCATCTGTTTGTCAGCAATAAAGAGACGTAGTTCATTTCTTGCACTTTGAACTATGTATGCTACTTGTAGGCACATGACATAGTTCAATCACACATTACACATAATCGTGTGGATAATTGGATAAAGACCATACAACGTGCATTTTGCATTTAATATTTATGGATATTTCTTATTTTTAGTTTGAATTTAATCATTTGGGAAATTAGAAGTAGTTTGCTGCCTTGACATTGAAAAAATGTAATGCTTCTCTTCAAAAGCTCAAAAGTGTACATCACTGCGCAGGAAAAAAGATTATTTCCTATTAGTACATCATGTTTACGACGTATTGTTAGTTCAATTTATGTTCGTTTGATTTAAATAATATTAAAATGCTCTTAACTCGGAATATATATTAACGCATTAAACATGCTTCGGAAGCAATATTGAATGGTTCCTCCTGCTACATGTACAATACGTCTGAAATAGTAACATCTTAATCAGAAAAAAAGGTAATGAAACTTAAGTAAAATGCATTAATTTGCGACGACATAATAATCTTTTGAACTATTTAACTTAACATATTTTCAAATAAATACAAACACGATCAAACTAACTGAAAATGCTGTTTTAACGCGTGTCTCGAGTGCTTTGTACAGTTATTTACCTGAAATAAAAAAACAATGGACGTATATTATCTAGCACGGTATGTGTACATTCGTAATGCAAGTCATAATACGAGTTTGATTGACAGACACAGGGGCTGCTTTATTGTACTTGCGGTAAATATGTCAATAAATTAAAGAGGGTGATTAGGTCACTTTTTTGGAAGGACCGTTCTTTGCTTGAAAGGTAACTGTGAATTCTACTCAGATTGTATAGAGGACATTTATTGATTTCGCGCGTATGCTCGAATTTTATTTCAATAGGGATTATATAAAATATATTACACGAATGGTATATGCACGGAAGCAACATACTCGTATTAATGTAGTATTCGAGTGAGTACATTAACATAAATGCAGATTTTTCATACTATGGTTTCGCGGCACACATGTGTGTATTACGAGATTTGTTAAATTTGTCAAATTGTTAAAAAAGTTGTGTTAGCTGTTCTTTTAATCAGACGTGTTGCCGCATCCGCAAGGAGCTCTGACTTTCTCTCTGATCAGGTTAAATTGTTGGGTCAGGATTTGTTGAATTGTCGTAGATCTAATATATGATTTCATCTGATTTTAATCTTGTTTTCGCCTTTACTTTTAAATTTTAGTATATATAAATTGTAACCTGATTTAAAGATAAACACGTTATTGGTTGCATCAATCTAAACATAAACTATACATGATTGTTATATGGGTCCCCATCTGGGATATATATGGGTTCGTTTATATGGGAATGCTTATAATGGGACCATTGGGGGCTAGCTCATAATGGCACGATCTGATAAAGCCCATACAAGACATATATACCAATGTTACGTAGGAAAATACTTAAACATCACGGCCGCGCAAAATCAAGTTTGTTCACAAAGATTAAGTTTGAAAAGAAAAATCGCAATGACGACAAAGATTGAACGTTATATTGATTGTTATTGCAAGAAATTGTCGACAAGTATGTGGTCTCCATTATGTGGTGTATTATTGATGTGTTGATAGAAGGTTGCTTATAATTAATCAGTAATATATATATTTGTTATTATTGCAGATCTTTGAGAATGGATTTTTCCGATCCTGGTGCAACCTTAGCTTATCAAGTTTACATCTTATTGCCAGTTTGGACATTATGTGGATGATAATATGGACAATTATTTTATTCCAGACTTACCAGGTCATTTGTCATTAAGGAATAGCAAAACACAAATGTAATACAATTGTATTTATATGCATGATTTGTAGAACATAATAACAACAATTTGTATCTTGTTTTATTTGAAACATTATATCATCCATAAGTAAACATATTAAGCATGTTAAAGTATGTTAAGGAAATATAATGTATACATTTTTGTGTTGTATGCACATTGAGTAAGATACATGACAATCTGTTTTATGATTAATGACAAACAACTCACCCATAATGATCGCACTATATAATATTCTGTACAGTATATTAAACAATATATAAAATATTGTACGCCCGGTATGTGTTCTAAAAGTAATATCACTAATACTGTTGTAGTTCATATTGACGTTAAGATATGTGATGTAAACATTTGTGTAAACTTTATGTGTACATGAATTATTGCATATTATTTGTTTTACCGGTAAACAAAAATATTGTTTTGTTAAGTTAAATCTATGGTGACGTGTGTCATTAAATATGTAGTACTTATTGCTTTAATTTAGTTTTAGTTCAAAATCATGTTTTTGAAGCTCTACATATGAAATGAGTTGATTTTGTTTTCCATCCACACGTATGCTAGAACTAATAATTTATTAAATATATATATAAATATATATATATATATATTTATTTATTTATTTATTTATTTATTTATTTATTTATTTATTTATTTATTTATTTATATATATATATATATTGTCGAAAACAAAAAGCATGTGTATGCAATTGACAATTTACTCTTTCCATAGCAACTGTTAACTTAATTAATTTGTCTATTTCTTTAAAATCGGTGAACGAATTGCTCAATACATAATAGAAAAATGTCTGGAAGTATAGATGCACAAGTAAACACAAATTGTATCATAAGCAGTTATTCATTTTAGTTTTAAGTTCTAGCTATACAAAATGTTCAATTTCTGAATACACTCATATTTCCAGAAAATGTGCACGAATTGTTTTTGTTATAAACATGTTTATGATGTTCAATATTTCTCCAGCACATATTGTTTGATGTTGCTCTCATTCTGTTTTTCTTAAATCCTTGAAAATGGTAATAAATATGAAAACAAAATTGTTTCCAGGGCAACTAACTAAGAGTATTTATGATTTATAATACCACAATTAATTCTGTATTTTGTAATCAATTATGTTTATCGACATACACGAAAATTGGAGATATAATCAACCCAAACTGATCAGAATAACATATTCTGATACTCATTGAATAAAAATGTCATTCCATTCAAAACGGCGCTATTTGGCGTGTATGACATGAAAAACAAACAATAACATAACAGATGGGTCAAAATCTCGTTCCAAGCCACAGATATAAGTTGGGGTACCAATGTAAGGAAAACACGAGTTTTTTTGTCTATGTGTATAGTTTATATGAACACACTTTCCTCCGGTCACGGGGGATGGGCATAATGTACTTATATTTCCCGCCGTTCGCGGGGGAATCTGTGTCATATAACTTGTCCCAGACTTGACACTTAAATGCCAATCTGTTGGATACTAAATTGTCGTTTTGCGTGTTTGGCGCTGAATAATATTGTATTGTAGTCCCACTCGAAATACTGCGCTTGAAACAGTGTAATAAAAGCAAGTGCTTCCAAAATACTGCTGTCAATTACTTTAAAAGGTTTCTGTACAACAGTACATAAGACGTTAATTTCGTTATAAAATCAATATATCCCAATGGCATTACATGGCGGAAACATATGCTAGGAACTGCTAGTAGTTATCTCTGTATCTGCATCACCGTATACGTTGTATGTACTTTAGACGCACTATGGTTCGCGTGTACCTACATGTGCATTATTCACGGAATCAATTTTTAAAACACATGGCCGTATATTAATTTAACTACTTTATACAGTACACCAGAAATTGGATTGTCTTAGATGACAGATAAAATCAAGTGTATATAATTATATCATCGTATGTACATTGACCACAACTCTAAGAAGTTTGTAAGACCTAAACATAAAAACATATCATTTATATTGATCGCATATACTATTGAACATGAAAGGCGTAGAAATTCAATCCACGATTCTTCGCAAGTATGTTTGTATCGTTGTGCGGATCATGATATACCTTATCTTCATTAAACACCACTACTCATTGAAACGGCAATCATCGGCAATGCGTTTTTCATGCGTTCCAAACAAATACAGGATCACCAATAACCAATAAAATATACATGAAGTGTGTTTTAAACCACAGACAGATGTCATCTATATTTAATCACTTATTGTTAAACTTGGTCGAGACGGAATAACGATCTTACCATAACAGCAATTAACGGGTGAATGTTTTGTGGGAAAATCAAGGAAAAAAGGCATAGCAATTTACATAAACGATCTCTGCCTATTACTAGTCATCTTAATGCTAACTGAGTGCAATTAATGCATTTCACGACTGGAACAGCAATCAAAATGTCATAAAAACAAAATGGGGTTTTGCCAGCATGTATATGTACGTAAGTAAGTCCCTTTTTAAATTAAACGAAATCGTCTACCAAGATCCTTTAGGCAGAGTGGAAAAGGAAAGTGTACAATTATCATATTAAACAAATTGCAAAATCAATTGGAATAACTACACATGAATTGGCGATACAACAGCCTTGTTCAATTATGTTGGATTGTTGTGTTAACCATGTTTAAGTTGTTTTTGTACGGAATATATTGCTACGTGTTAGCTCAGATGTTTAACTTGTTAAAGTTTGTTCTTAAACAAAAAAATAACTAAAATGTTGCAATTGCATAGATTCATGCATGAAAATAATAAAGCCAATACACATTTATAAAACATAACACAACCCAAAACCACATAAAATATTGAATGTTGCCACTCAAAATCTACCTCAACACAACAATACAAACCTATTTAGGTAAAAATGGTTTCAAAATCAATATATGTTTTCAATTATACACATTATTGTTCAAATGTAAGTGTTTAATATACACCAAGTGAGCAAGGTTAAGTATCGTTGCATGAAATGACTGCTGTTTAATTGATTTATGTTGCATAGTGTTTGAATTATTGCCAGATTGTACTACATTTGGAACTACATGTATGTTATTGGCACAAATGTCGGGTAGGAATTTTGGCGATACATTTAAGTTGCTGTATAAAATGTTTCAAATGGAATCTTCCTGGGTGTTAAAAAGGATACATTTGTTTGTTATACGTTTCAATAAATCGCTCCGCACATACATAGCAACTCTCGATAGTTGTTGTTTATTTCAAAGAACTTGACACTTGCAAATTGTGTCAACCAGCTAATTATCGGATTTTATAAAATAAATGCGGAAAGACATCGTATAATTAACTAGTCTGCTTACATGTAACTTATTTCCAATTGGAATGTCTTAATTTACTGCCTAGACCACTCTTCGATTAAAGTGATCATTTTCTGCTTCTTTTAGATGCCAAATACCATCCTTCCGAAAGCT
Organism: Dreissena rostriformis; assembly: GCA_007657795.1. Taxonomy (NCBI): domain Eukaryota; kingdom Metazoa; phylum Mollusca; class Bivalvia; order Myida; family Dreissenidae; genus Dreissena; species Dreissena rostriformis. Next base: position 38,597 of record VMBQ01005637.1, read on the forward strand.
TTTTTAATGATGAAAACTTAAGAACGTAATTGACAGTTAAGGGAGTATAACTTAGTTTATGGCTTATTATCGAATGTTTAATAAAAGGTACATTCTAAACATTGCCATTGTAGTTCATACAATACAAGTCATCAATAGTTGACTCCACACTGGTCAATATATTTTTGTGTTTAAAGTTACCCGTTAACACATGAATAATACTGTGCCGCAATAGACTTGTAGAATGCCAATATAATATTTGTATATGCATACATATTGACCTTACTCATAGTCAAGTATCAGTAACAATAATTTAGGAACAGGCATTGTATATAATTTAGTGCATTGATTTGCCTAACTCGTTTCAAATGTAATCTATTACACCATTCGGTATAAGAGTTATATGTCTAGATTTGTATATCAAACATTGGTCAGAACAAGTTTTACTCACTTCAGACATGGCAAATGTCATTAAATAACTTAAAGAATGTAACTATAAGGCTTGATTTATATTCGTGAATGCATATTCATTAAGAGAAGAGTTTGCATCATTAAGATGGATGTATATAGTTAAATTTAGCAAATGATCCATTTACTAAATCGTATAATTATGTTTCTTAATATACATATTCAAACGGAAAATAATAACGGCATGTTATATACAAATGCTAATGTATTGCAGACTGAGAGTTAAACGGACGGGCGGACGAATAAATAGAGAACTACTGATGACAAAACTGGAATACGAGCGGTGGTTCGGACATGTAGACATCGTAATACAGCCGAGGGACAGCAGTTAATTTATATTACAATGCCAAGATTAATATGTGTTATATGCGACTGCAAATATTCAATAAAACAAGGCACTGAATATTGACCGAATGATAGAAAGTTAATTAAGTACTGACATACATACATCGTTTACATATACCAATTAACACCAATTATGCTCACGTACTTCGAGTATTATTGTGTTATTTCTCTGATTCGCAATTTCACAATTTATTGTACATGTACACACTCGCTAGTATTTAATTGTGCGTTTTCATTGAGTCATGTAGTTATCAGACTTCCAATTGAGGTTTTCCTTCCCTTTAATTATAATCTTGGTCGACCTATCAGTTCAATTTTCTGTAGTTTGCCTTTTTTATAAACTATTTTTAGATTTATTATTTACCGTTCCGTAAGTATAATAACTCCTTTTCTGAATTATTTTAGCAACAAAAATACAACAGCAAGATCATTTTAACTTATAACACATAGTAGAAAATAACTGTTTTATATACGATTTACATGTATACTGAAATTAACACAAACATAATTCATTTGTCTGTGGGGTTAACGTATTAAGTCAAAATTGAAAAAATATCTAATGCTCTCGAAACATTAATATTACTTTGTATTACCAGTATTTCGAAAGTCCAGCAAGCATAGTTTGCGAAAGCGAATGAACTCTAGTATATAAAGCTTTAGTTATTTATTGAAGTCTTATGCATGGTCATACCATACCAGCTAAAATAACAGGCATGTTTGCCTTGATAATGTACATTTTATTAATATACCGGCTTTAACAACAACACTATAAAACTTAAACAGGTGCATTATTTTTTCAATTTGTTAAGACTATGTTCGGAGCAATTCTCTGTGAGTATAAATCAGTTGTATACATAACAATAAAGGCATAGTATATGAATATTTTCTGTGTATATGCACTTGCGTCGTATACATGAATCAGTAGCTAATGACAACCGATTTGATGTCGCTTGACATTTGTGGACATTGATTGAAAGGATCTACATGTTCAACATCAGAGCTTTTAAATTACCCCAGCTCTGAATTGCTTCTCAGAAATTCCATTACCAAGAGACAGTTATTTTTGTCCATTGTAAGTGACAACTGATTTGTTCAAAAAAGTATTCATTACTTCTTATAAATTGTGCGTTTATAGCTATGCTGAGCGTGTACATGTTGTTGTTGTACTATGTTATATGCGGAATATCAACATCAATCAATGGTTACTCATTAACGTTGTACGAAATAATTCATATATAACGGCAATTAACACGCATTAACCAGAACTCTAGGATTCGCTTAACACATATTTGTAACAATGATAAGCTCATAAAGATATTTACAATAATGCGTTCGATATTAAGTTGTTGTTTTAATTCATCATTTTGTTATATTGTAAAGGCGTGCCTCTTAATCGCGTTTCGTCAATTTAAGTTAAATTGTGTTTCACACGTCATGTTAAAACATTCAAAACTTAAGTTTAGGGACACTAGCCATCAAACCGGTTAAATAATTTAATGTAGCAACATATGGATTTGCACATCAGAACCGATTCATATGACGGAAATGTATTGTCTAGCGCAATAACCAAACGGCAGTGATGCACCTGTGTTAGATAGTAATCCATCCAGTAAAAATGCTGCTGTAAAAATAGCAAGGTCCACAAACAAGCTTATATACTAAAATTTGTAAACTCTTAACATGCTTGTATGTCATTTGTACTCGTTGAAGTGCCATAGCAAATTAAACTGCTCGGTTGTGACAAATTAATATCAACGAATATCGGTATATGAATATGATACTAAATCCGTTTTAAGGAAATATATGAATGTTTAGCGGCATATATATAATTAGGACGCCATTAGTACTATAAGAATAATGGACTAAGTATATTTCATTGACAATAATAAGCATGTTATTTGAAATAAAAACCAACGGGATCAATGGTATGATACGATATGCTTTAAGGGAAAATATATATATAGCGCTACCCTACAGACTTTAATGGTATTTTGTTTGTTCTTGTTTATTACTTATACCTCAAGCGATATGATTTAATGCGACTACCGTCAGTCAATTTTGAGTAGACATTGTCCTGTTGACCAGGAGATGTAGTGTTGATGTTTAAGCATGAATATGGTTTCAAAACGAATATTGAAAAGACACATCGTTGAACAAAATGAGCACAATCAATCGTTAAGACTGCATACATTTTGTATTATAAAACATAAAATATTACGTTTTAACTCTTTACACACGATTGACTTCGGAGTAGTTTCTAAATTGTAGCCTTGTCACAAACGTGCAAAATATCCCCGCATCGGGTGTTTTATCGCCAGCAACAAAGAGACGTATTTTTATAACCATAATGTATTTATTGTAAAAACATTGATAATATTTGTCTATTTCTTGATTAATTATATTTTTTGCTTTATTGTCATATATTCAACTGCGAGTGAAATGATTGACCACTGCTGCAAAATATCGACTATGGGTATTTGGAGCTTTGAAGTTTCCTCTCAATTTTCTCCAACGTTGCTATGCAGTGTGACTGGCTGGTATTTACCACCATCAGTCTTGCGAATGGAGAGCAGATACGTGAAAAATAGTAATTGAGATGCTCAACTGATAAACTTTGGATTACTTTCCTTTCGTCATTCATTACAAAATAGTTTTGGAATCGATTGACGACTGCAAGTGTTGTCCAGAGTGTTTTTGGGATCATTGTTATGTTTATTTTTGTTAAAGTCATAATTTGCCAAATAAATGAGATGTTTGAAATGTTTACACAATTCCTGTGTCACAATTAACAAACTGTAGCACACTGGAACTGTACAGTAGCCTAAGAAATACTTTATTATTTGAACATCTTATAATCAATACAAATTGTATTGCGTATTATTATTTATTGTATCACTATTGTGTATAAACCATTATTTAATCAATACAAACTACATTTAGTTTTATGTCTTATTGTGTTACTATTGAATTTTTACTATTTTTAAAACTTGTATATTCTGATATTTTACTTCTCTTTGTTTGTGTCTATTTATATTTGGTGCTGAAATTTTGACATGACCTTTGACATTTGCATAGTAAGGCGTGCCTAAAAAAGTAGTCCGTTTGTTAAATTACGTCATCAGCATGTACACATTTATTCTAAATATTTGGAAAATACATTTTTTGCGGTTTTTGATGCTTTCTGTGGATTCAATGTAATATCTCTTGGTATCAATTTGTTTGTTGTGATAAATTTAAATCCTTTGAACAATAAAATATGACTTATTTGTTAAGTCTTAGTAATATGACACATCGACTGATATAAGAACTTTCTGTTGAACATGATCTAAAATATATATCATGCAACGTTATATCAGTCAGATATCAATGTAGTGTTATGTAGTGTTATGATTAATATTGTAGAGGCTCACCCATTAATCGAGTTTCGTCAATTTAAGTTATATTGTGTTTCACACGTCATGGTATAACATTCAAAACGCTAGTGTATCGTCACTAGCAATCAAACCAGTTGAAACACCAATGCAAAATGATAGGTATTTCCATTTACAAAACCGATTCATATGATGGAAATCTCATTTCATTTGGACAACCTGTATCTTTATTGTCATTCATTGGGGCTTAATGTTAATACCAGCAAAACAAAAAATATTGTTTTCCGACAAAGGGGTAGAATTCGTACATATACTGGGAAAACTATAAAAGTCGTCGATAATTTTAACTATCTGGGTACTGTTATTCATTATACTGGTAGTTTTATATTAAACCAGGAGCAGTAAGTAGGTAAAGCTCTTAAGGCTATGGACACTGCTTTATAAATGCAAACAATACGATCTTTAACCTAGAATATTGTGTCAATTGTGTGATGCCTTTCCTGGCACTATTTTAAATTATGCATCAGCGATATGTAGTTTTAATAAATTCAAAGATATTGAACGCATTCACTTAAAAGTTTGTAAAAGGTTGTTACATGTTAAAAGCAATGCATGTACTGCAACGGTGTATGGTGAATTAGGTCGACACACACAGTATGCAAATAAAATATATTCGTATTGTAAAATATTGGCTTAAAGTTGTTCATAGCTAAATAGTATTATACACACTGTGTATAACCAGGAGATAAATGATTGTAATACAGAGTATAACAATTGGGTATCGAATGTGAACAAGTTGTTTAATGTTTATGGCTTTTTATTTATATTCGAAAATGCAAATATGATAAATACACAGTCTTGTGTATGTGAATTAAAATGCAGAATTGTAGACGAATTTTAACAAGAAAGGTTTGGCAATATGAATGATAGTTCTGTTTTAGATATTTTTTAGGATATTCAAAACAACCCTTAAATACGAAACTTACTAAGATTTACTGCCAAAAAGTATGCGTACATACATTGTAAAACAAAGGGCTTCTGCCAACCCATTGAGAATTCAAACTAGAATATACGCACGTAATACTATTCCCCGTAATGAACGATATTGTCAATGTTGTGATCAAAGATGAATTCCACTTTATATGTAAATGTCCATGTTTCCGTGAAAAAAGTACAACATATATAACAATTGTTTACTATGTGAATCCATTAGTTTTTCAGTTCCATACTTTATTGATCTCAACTTCTAAAACTGAAATTATGAATTTGTGTAAATATATGAAGGAAGCTCTATCCGTAAGATATTCTGTGACAAATAATATTGTCAACGAATACTAAAGTAGTAACTTACTGGTAGTGAAACGATATATATTTTACTATGGTAATATAAAGTCGCTCTCCTTTGATAAATATACTTTGTCACACATTTTTATATTACATTTTGTATTTGGTTTAAACAAACACGTTGTAATATAAAGACACGTGACAATATTTTTTATTATATTTTGTGTATTAAGACGATGTACATTTGAATTAGTCTTAATAAACTGTCTGTTCTGTTCTGTTGTGTTCTATCAAAATAGCCTTACAACAAAGATACAACTGAATTGGTTATTAATCCACTCAGTAAAAAGGCTGCTGTAAGAAAATAGGAAACCAGTTTTTATATTGACATTGGTAACTGTTAACATGCTTTTCTATAATTTGTTCTCGTAATAGTGTCCTAAAAAATAAAATAAAAAGTGTCAAATACCCCCGCATCGGTTTCCCAGCAATTAATTGGATAATATATTTTTTCTATATGAATTGCATCATTTCAGAATTAAGAAGTAGTGCGCTCTACATCTTAAGTTTCTGTTTAAACGCCCATAAGTCACAGATGAACACCACTGCGGAGGAAAACAAAACGAGTCTTGCTTATTGACAAGAAATGTTGACGACATATTTTAATTTTGATTTTGTTATTGACGTTTTCAAATTGTTTAATTATGCATAAGTTCTGCTAGCTGAAATATGATTTTTATTGGTTTCCGCATAAGCATGAAGCTCTAGAGTACTGCTTCCTGTCGGGTTATGTTACTGTTCTGGGTCAGGATTTGTTGAATTGTGTATCTGGGTTATTTTATCTTTGTTTATATTGTTTCGTCCTTTACATTTAAAATCCACGTGTATCGAAACCTGGTGACACTTCTTGCTTTTTATTGTCATAAGGCTGCTTAAACGGCGTTGAGCACACACTTGCAGATTGATTTAATAACACATAATTTAAATCCGTTCACGCCTGTATAATGTTTCCATTTGTTCTGATTCCATCTCACATTCTAGTATGTAAATACCCGCTCAATTTGCTGATAAAATAAGTGTGTTTCCGGACAATCATATGCCACGTTTTCTTCGATTGCCTTAACACGCCATTAAGTAATTGCATAAAGTGAAAGTAAATTTTGTACGTTCATTCATTTGTATTTCAACACATATAAAACAATATATTGACACATCTTATTTTCTAGCATTAAAGTGAATATATTGCACTTAACAAACATGTCACAGTGGGATAGTGGTAATGGTGACCGTGAGGCGTTGGGTCAGTTCAAACTCTAGATTCAATACACCTTATACCGTTTCCTCTTAAGTAAATAGAATTGATAGTGCATAAATACACATAAAGCTTTTAATGCCTGTCCTTCTTAGGCCCCACCCTGCCCTTTTATTTTTAAAAAATAAAAAAAATGAGACATATTATAATTTATAAATCTCTGATTACATTATAATTGCAGACTTTTTATTTCCATGGTTTAATACAAATGAAAATGAAATATTCTAAGAAGTATTAATATTGAATATGAAAATGAATTAGCAACATGCTTGGAGCATTCCGGATACAAGATCTGGGAAAACTAGTCTTCGTGCATCTGCGTAAAGTGTGTTCCCAGATTAACTTTTGCAGTCCGAACAGGCTAATCAGGGACGACACTTTCGGCTTGTATTGATTTTTTCGTTACAAGGAAGTCTCCTGTAAACGGAAATCCAGTCTAGACGGAAAGTCTTGTCTACAGTAAGCCTGTGTGGACTGCACAGGCTTATTTGGGACGACACTTAACGCATATGCATTAAGCCTCGTTTTCCCAGAGCGAGGCTCATATGATGGTATTCAGTTTAAAGTTCATGAAACTTTAAACAAACATTACTGAGAAACATTTCGGGGAGGACATGTGCCTCAATTTCAATCAATTAAGGGGCCATAACCCTGGACTTGCCTAGCCAAGCCCGTCGAAACATCATCGTGCACTACTGCAGCATGATTATACCAATTAAAAGTTTCATCAAATTGCAGGCGGAAAACAGCTTTGGACAAAATGTTCTTAATGTCAATCAATTAAGGGGACATAACAATGAAGTTCCCGACATAATTTACGCATGTACCACTGCAGTATGATGATACACATTTAGTGTTAGATTCTTGAAATTTCATGCAGCAGTAACTGACAAACAGCTTCAGACGAATGGACGTTCAACACCAAAAAAATATTCCTCCGCTAGTTGCGGGATAAAACAAAAGCAGATTATATGAAAGTAAATAACACGTTAAAAAAGACATGATAACAAAACAAGTAACGTTTAATTTTTATTCAACACAATCGAGCATCAGGCCATTACGATAATTAACTAGATAAACACATTAAAAAAAAATAATAAGGCACATTGCCTTATGTAAGCCTGCTGCAAACTCATACGTACGAAAGTAAATAGTATTTTTATATTCATATCATCTCAACAACAATTTATATCACTAAACAATAGCGACATATTTAGATACAGGGTGTGTATAACGCGCTCCTTAAGATAAAACACCTGTAAAGTATGAATTCCCACGGCACCAAAAACAAATCTTGGCATTCACAAATAAACAATAAAACATAAATATTTTTTATGTTAATGCTCATATTATATAAGTCGTTTAAATTATAAAGGATATGTACCATTATCTTTCAGCTGCAAATTGGTGGTCCACAATAATGAGAGTAACGCTGATCATCATTTAACTTATGTATTCCCAAGCAATCATAATTTTAATTAAACATAGTTTAACCACAAATAAAGCTAAACAAAATTAACATCTTAAACTTTAATGCAGTGCACTGAACACTTTAAATCAGCGGTAAAAGAGGCGCAATACTTATGTTGTAACTTTTACTTTATTTAATAGTGTCCATTTTCTTCTGTGGCGATACAGTGAACTACGGTGATTGAAGGTGTTTCCTTAAACTTGACATTGATAGACTTTGTCATCTTCTGTGTGGTTTAGGCTTTGATACGTGTGATCTTTTCGACTTCCTCTGCTTTTTGCGTCGTCTTTCTGGCAAATCAAACGCATAGTCTATACAAATACATAATGTATCATATTTATATTTAAAATGTTTAGGCAAAATATACATTGACACGTATTAGCTAGAACGGTGTTTTACTGATAAGACTCTGCAGGTTTTGATTTTGATTTGTTTCACCTAAAACCTTAAATAACATGTTACAATGACTTGCTAAATTATGTAAATGCTTGAATTATTGATATTGAAAAGAAACATATAACTACAAAGCTGAATGGTTCTAATATTCCGTGCAATACTTACTGAGCAGTGTCCGACAAATCCATTGCCCGGAGTCCGGGGGCTACCAAATTTTTTTCATCGGACTACTGAAATTTTTCAGCTCACGCCCGCCGGGCTACTATAAATCTATAAGAGTGGTAGCCCGGTTTATTGACAGACATACAAAGAATAAACAAGCTGACTTTGTGTTTGTACACTGTGTTTTGCTTATAATCCGATAACAAAGTGCAATCAATTATCTAATCAGTCATCCATCACTTGCGTTAATGTCGATTGTAAACAGTAACAGTGTATTTTAATCATCCAATCAGAATCAACATGTCTCGTCTGCTAATAAAATAATAAGAGCCGAATACATAGTTTGCGCACGTGACGCAAAGTCATTTCGCAATTTGGAATTCTTTGTTTTAACCGCAATAATGAGTAATAGCAACAACGTTTTTGATGTCGTTAAATATCCAAGGACGCCGAACATTAAAGAAATCAAAACAATAACGGATTCTTTAAAACGGTAACGAAACCGAAAATGAATATTAATTACACTGGTGTAAATGCCGTTAATGAGTTATAGCAACAACGTTTTTGATGTTAAATATCCAAGGACGCCGAACATTAAAGATTTATTAAAACAATAACGGATTCTTCAAAACGGTAACGAACAGAAAATGAATATTAATTACACTGGTTTGAACGCAATTAACACCTGCTAATTAGTTTGCATTGTCAATTAATGATTGGATTAAAGGAGCGACTCTTAATAATTAAGGTAAGTTTGATTTCAATTGAGACAAACAGTGTTTTAATTATTTGATAGAGTTGTATATAAGATGCAACGATTTTGTATATTTTATTAAATTAGTTTTGCAGGTGAAATGCAATGTGTGACTGGATTAATATTAAGTGATTGGATTTATGAGCTTTTGTGTATTTAATTTGTATTAATGTGCACATGTGTTTATAATATATATGCTCTAGGATACTTGTGTAAATAGATTGAATTACAAAATGGACCGTTTTGTGGCTCGTTCTTCAGGACCCCAGGAACCAAGTGCTAAGAAGAGATTCGTCGATGAGCCACAGTCTGATACATCTAAGCGTCCAACATTCTCAGACAAGGACTATGATGCGAATAAAAGATTGCGGAAATTCCAACGAATGAAATCATTGTGTAATTTTGTCACCGTGTGATACTTTTGAAAAGTGATTTGTTATGTCTACTGCATTTCACATCAGACTACTTTTTGTATTATGGATATGTAAATGAATAAGTTAAATAAAGATGAAAACTTGCCTCTTATCATTTTGTAGGTAAATTTTATGGGCTACCAAATATTTTTACTGGTAGCCCAGTGGGCTACCTGATTAATAGGAATTTTTTCGGACACTGCAGTAAGTTACTTTGAATGACCCATGTCCCTTTTTAACAATAAATTGATGTTTTGTGGATGACAATCCACACAGAACCATGTTTTTATCCGAGAAAAACCGTAACCGCAACCGAAAGGGATACCGATATAGCGTTTCATCAGAGAGGGGGACCGATATGGTTATGCACCGTGTATAAGCATGCTTTCTCATGACACATGGCAAAGAAATCGGCATGTAGATCAATAAATAATCAATATATATATTTGTTATAACAGCCGTATGCACCGTTTATTAGCATGTTTTCTCATGACACGTGGCAAAGAAATATGCACGTAGATCAATAATTAAACAATATATTTATTTGTTATAACAGCCGTACGGCTAGACAGTCCCTATAGGAAAGGCTATACGTACAGAGCCGTACGACTAGACAATATAGGCTAGAAGTACGGCAATATTGGCGAGTCGTACGGCCCCGTATGGCTAGCCTATATTGGCTAGTAGTACGGGTTCGTATGGGGTCGTACGGCTAGCCACTGCCTAACTGATAAACTTGTCCAGGTTTATTTAAAATTACGTCATCAGTTTGTGACAATGCTAGTCCATATAAACGGACTCTCAGAGCCTANAAATCAGCACAAATACTTTTACAATGCTTAAAATCGATAACTAAGCATAAACAAACGTATTATTATTTTTCGAACATCCCATGGGATTTTTTTCCCCATAAATAAGTGGGAGAAAAAACCAATGCGATTTTCGAAAAACCCCATTGTAAAAAGACAAATCCAATGGGATTTTCGAAAATTCCCACGGGCGGACCAACTTTGCTCATATATTTCATAGTGAAAAAAAAACGAATTTTTAAAGCAAAAATAACCAATAATTTATAAAAAATAAGCCTTATATCGCATACTTTATTTCAAAGAAGCAAATCTTCAAGAAAAAGGGTACTTAAGTTTGCGAAATTTCGGTTTCGCAAAGATTTTCCGGTAGCCGTTTACAGTAACATTAGTTTATATTCGGAATTTTCCAAATGTTATCCATATTTTTACAAGCAACTGCACTTACAGTGCACTTACACTAATTCCCAAAAGTCTATGTAAATGCTTTCAATTCAAGACCGATTCCAATAATACTAATTGTGCAATTATAAATTATAAGTACTTAGTATTGATTGCATATAGATTTAATGCCACCGAATGCCCTATATCAAGTATCTATTACTTGAATAATTACTGTTTCATTGCTATCTTAAGCATGCATTTAAATTAATGTAAAACATGTGTTCTGGGCCGGATTGTTTAATATTAATTTAAGTGGTAGTTTGCACTCTAGAATATTTGTATTGCACATCCAATTAGTTAGATGCAGAATAAAATGACACCTACCGCATCCATGCTCAATTAGAAATTCATATAATGCAATTTGCAACGATTTAAACCAGCTTTGATAGAAGTGGTTATTGTTTTGCTTTTTTGTTTTTCTAAGACTTAGATAAAGATACTTTACAGTCTGCAAAATTAACCCATCGCCTGATCGCCAATGCCGCAATGCGATAAAACATCGGCTCTGGCGATAGACAAATGGACTATACTTCCCTTCAATTGCGAATAAAAAAAATCAGAGAAAATAAACAAAAAAATAATCAATTCTCGCATTTCAGGTGTAAATTCACCAATGACACCGCTTGGTTACTTCCCTTGGTCTATATCATAAGTGATATCCCTTAGATGTTATAGAGAGTGTAAAGTCTGGCTCGGTATTTAAAATGTTGTAATACTTTTGATAAACTGAGCTTGCATTCTACGCCGAAAAATGAAATAATAGGTCGAGGGTTTTTATAAATTAAGTTAAACGGTTGAATGTGTGTTATTAAAAGCTTTGAAATTACTAAATAACCGTAACAGTGTTTATCATTCATATGATAAGGATCAGTACCCGTGAGAATTACACTTTTATTGTTCTGCTTAGGACCAATCTCCATGCAGAGTTGTTGTTCCTTTCTCTTACATACATATTTGATCCAGCTATGCTGGTTACAGTCAAATCTCTGCGCGGAGGTTGGCTAAGGTCAACACTATTTAAACTGAAAGCTCCGACGTCAAGTTCTGTCCCTGTCCTTTCATGATAATGTCACTGTAAATTAAAAAAAAATCTGGCTATGAACAATGTCCTCTGGCTATGACATTTTCAAAGTTGCATAGTAACATTGGCTATGAAGACAAAAAAAGTTAGTTTTGCAGACTGCTTTAAATACTACGAGTAAGTATTAAATAAAACATATTACTTTGCTTTGTTAATATTTTGCCAGGTACAAATTATGTCGAACATTATGTTCGACTTAAAGTTATACCAAATCGCCTTTCTTAAACGTCATGTATACACCATATTATTATAATTCGCGTTTACCTATCTCTGCATATTGTATATACCTTATTCGAACACTACACGCGACTTGTTTTCTATAGACAAAGAAAATAGTTCCGAATAAATAAAGAAAATTTTGCAGTAAAATGCACGTGCTAAAACCCGCTCTAAAAGAAATGGTATACATGTAGCATGTATATAAATGTAATGAAACAACAAATTATATATTTGGTGATACGTGACATAACCACGCCTGCAAAGAATGTAATTTGTTAGGAAACGTAATCAAGAAAACCTTTAAAGCATGTCAGCTTTTCAGTAGCCTCAATAAACGTGACGTCATTTAGTTTCTACGATTTATGTTCTCAATGAAAGTGACGTCATTTGCAAAATAGTTATGAATGAAAACGACGTCATATGTTTGTAAAACTCAATGACGTCACTAAATAGTGAACTTTGTACTAAGAAGGGCGGAGTATTGAAAAATATAGTTCACGTCCAAAAGATTGAAGGAAATCAATCAGAATCGTGTTAGAATCGAAAAAATACTTTTCTATGATGGTTTGTTGTCGAATAACCACAGTAAGGAGTATAGATGCGTGTTATCAAATCACTCGTGCTTCGCACTCGTGATTTAAATCCTTACTGTGGGTTATTCGATAACAAACCATGATAGAAAAATATTATTTCTTAAATATTGAAATGTTATATACCCCGATCGGGTTTGAAATGCTAATGTATTTTACGCTTAAGACTAAAAAATGCATGAAATTTCAAGCGAGTTCACATGTAAACATGTTTAAATATTCAACAACAGTGAACTTAAAATTATACGTGCACCTGTGACTGGAATTAAAGGGTAAGTTATTTCGCTACATTAACAATTATACCGTAGGCATACTTTGTGGCATTATAAATCATGTACAGCTATTAGTGTTTTTCCCAGGAGGGCAAAGGGGCATGGTGAATTAAATTCAAAAAGGGCATTTTAACGGGCAGTTTATGCAAAAAAGGGCAGACATACAAGTGTCGCCTTTTTAGCTATGAAAGTACTGTTATAGATAATTACTTATAAATTATAACGGCTATGGGTATACTTGTATCGGTTGTTTTTACTTAAATTTGTGTTTCAATCGATCTAAGAAAATGTTTCTTATGCGATGCGTATAAAGATAATTCATTCTAATTGAGCCTGTTTTATACTCCCTTGCATATCCTTTGGAGCAGTCAGTAAGACCTACCTATAAATCGAGCACTGTAATAGATTTAATCTACTCGATTAGTATAGTCGATAAGACATTGATGTCTCTCGGGTAAACAAGCACAGTCAGAGCGTCTCAGACAATCATGGACGCTGATTTTGCGGACAAGTAAGGTCAAAAGGCAATAAAGATGTTATCAATAAGGGCGCGTGGCGATTTTTGCCTTTGAAAAGGGCAGAGTGGCGATCTGGGAGGGCGGCGTGGCACATCGCCACGCTAAAAGGGCCTGGGAAAAACACTAGCTATGTTTTGTCGTCGTTCAATGCATTCTCGATGAGTCAAACACATAATTATACTTGCAATACTTTAGCAGTATCGTGTTTAATAACATCACTCAGTAGTACAAAAGTCTGGCACTTCGAAGAAATGAAACGTAACTTATACCAATCAGGGTATGTTCAGATGTGTATGTCCGATTGATTATTGTTTTATTCCCAGTCGAGGTAATTGACATTATATGTATTATTCCGTAAACAATAACATACCGGAGAGACAATATTGTCCATCTGGACCATTCATCAAACACAACATTTAGCCGACCATATGGATGACCCTAAATGTATACATCGCTTGGCCAAATACCTCCCATGTAGTGGGATCACACAGACGTAGCACGGTTACGTAAATGGAAACAAATGAGGCATCGACAATCACATTAACGTGTGTGCTGCATAAAATGGCGTTGCAGTGGTTTTCGAGTTCATCGACTTTGAGAAACACATAAACCTAAGACTCGATCACGCTTGATAGCCCGAAAGGGTAATTATTTAGCGACATTATGTCATTGGAGGTTGCTTCTAAGAGGTAAGGCGCCTGATAATTGGCTTTTTTAATTTGTGGTTGGAAGACTAAGTCGTTAATGGTAACATTGGCTTTTTTCGAACTATTTCGGAATAAAAGCAATGTTTGAAGGTTCAGATAGTGTATCATTTCATTCAAAATGATAAGTTAGTCTTAATCCAGAAACAATATCAGGAAAATCTAAGTGTAACCACCCGATATTCTTTTATAATTCAGTGGTAAAAATCAACTTGCAGTCAAAAGATACAATTATTTAAATTTGTTAATTGTTGGATCGCTCATTACTTTTTGTTGACATGCAATTGAAACATACATGAGGTGCAAGTATTGGAACTCAATTTGTAATATATTCCGAAAATGTAGTCGTAAAATATTAAAACTTTCCGATATTAAAAGTTCAAATTTTACCAAATTTCTTGATACACCTATAATGTATACGTGTTATGAATAATGTATTGTGTTCGATATATTAACGGGAAAAATAACACAAACATATTTCACGTGTATTGGCCTTTTATGATGTTGATTTTGTCAGATTATTTCACAATTTCATTTAAAATGATAGCATATACTTAAATCGATGTCATTGGACACTTTTAGAACACATATACGTCTCAGCCACAATTTCATCTCAATATCTTTACATCTATGATGGACATATTCCTGTTTCATGTATCAGTTGGCCATTAGAGGTTTGAACAGTAATTGGTTATTGGTTCATTCGAAATATATTTGACCAACTGTATTATAGTTATAAAGCAGTGTACATGAAAGCTTTCAGTACATGACATCGTTTCTGAAAATCAAACCTGAAGCAATTTTAATAGAGTTGCACCTTAGATTAATACAATACATATACTTACTTAAAAAAGTTAACTTAGAAAAAGAAATGCCTGAATGCACACATGCATTACATTTAACACACATGCTTACTCTAAGAGCGAATTATTTTGCCTGTATATGTACCTTTACTTCAAATGATATTCGTTAAATACAAATAAACTGTTAAAATTGAAGAATATTGCCTCTGATATATTTATAAGTTTTATTGGTCATTGTTGTCTGTTCTGAAAACTCCTGTTCAGCAGTTTAATAACTCCGGATAAATGTGTTTGACATTCGAATGGATGTGTAAGCAATTTATTAAAGAGGACATATTTACTGAATACATATGGCTTACAAAAAATATTTAAAATATTTCAATCAAATGCACCTTAAATATATGAACGCATGATTTGTTTTAGTACAACGACGGCATGCAACGAACATGTCATATAACTAATGTTGCTTCCCAAATTAAATCTGAATGATTAAAATACTCCAATATTCATAATACAGTTATTGGAAAAATAGCAATCTTATGATTATCCTCAATGCCACTTAACTAGTTTTATATAGAAAGTACGCAACACGGAATGACATTGAGTTATTTATATGACTTTAGACGTAGTATTAGAATGTCATAAATATAAAACTTTGCCCTCATTGAACATTATACGTGTGGGAAGTTTATGTGTTATTGTGTCCTGTAGTTTTGTCTGCAATAATAGTTATTTTGTGAGGTTTGGTATGCCTTTCAATCTGGTTTCCCCAAATTTTTTACATCGATCTTTGGAATGCGATGCCTCGCTTGGATCGTGTTTGATTTATGCACACCAATCGGCACTTCGAACGCACCACGTACATGTGTAATAAATTCACAATAATACAAACTAAGTTCGTAAAACCATTGGATTTGAACAAGGTAAAATTGTTATCGAATTGATCCACAATTCGCTTAATTACCATAACCAGAACAATATTACCTTAAAATAACACGTCACAAATTGACACAATATACTCTGATTAACTTTCATAGAAAATAATTCTGAATCTTAATTAGTTTATATATATATTTATGTAAACATACTGTACTTATGACAGGTGACCGTTGTCAAATTTATTTTCTCGAGATCCAGAGTAATATCAGCTCAAAACCGATGCAATTTTAGGCCATTTATCAATTAGTTATCATTCAAATGATCGTAGCCTACATAAGATTGAAGATGGTGTCTTTTCACCACCGTTTAATTCGTTACAAAATTGTTTTAATCTTCTCATGAAGATATCTTAATCGCAGCGCACACGTTCGTTATATGTGATGTGATACTTGTGTTGCACGTATGGTACGAGATTTTGTTCACCTATATTTCTGGTTTTACGCTCGACAAGTTTGCAATCGTCTTATTGAACACTCACTTTTTTTAATCGACGATAAGAATAATACCCACCACCAAGCATGTATGTCAAACCCATCTGACGTTTGTTACCAATCTGATGTGGGTTTGCATGATACATTTTATGACACCTAAGCTTCGTTAAGCCATCGTTGCTATTAGCTTAGCATCTACACATTAGTTTACAAGAAATTCACTCCAAATAAAAACAACCACGAAGACTTATCGTCGGCATGTGGGTTTAATGCACACATAATCATTAAAACAATTTCACACCATGATTGAAGCAAAAACAAAAAGACGGACCGACGAGGGGATCTTTTATCCTACAGTACAAGCACTTAGCAGGATGGATATTATGAATTTGTGTGGAGAAATCGAGGACACACATCAACAATGATGGCTATTTAAGAAGAATGTGTCCGCACAATTCCATCAACTGAAGGCTAAGTGGCTGGAATAAGAGTTGGATCTTTAAAGCAATGTTAACATGATTGGAACAGTAATCAACATGTCATATAAGCCGACTCCATGGATTTTCAGCAAGCATTTACAAAAACTTCAGGGATACCCGGTATTTGTTAAAACAACATCTTTCAATCAAGTCCTTAAAACATTGTGTACTGAGAAATTAGAACGATAATAATATTTTACTAAAACGTTCAACAATATGAAATAAGTTTCTGCCGTTTATATAGAATTTTCAGATCAACCAATATTTATAAGAGGCAATTCTGGTTGAGAATAAGTCGACACGTTCTGCGGATATAATGAAAATTGTTTGGATAACTGCGCAAACATTAAAATAAAGTATATGTAATAATAGTTTATCTTGAAAAATCGCTTACACAATACAAATCCTGATCCTGTCCTATTTGAGTTTCTTAAAACTCACACATGACGCAATATTGGGACAATAACAATATAGATTTAACCATTTGTTTAAATAATAAATTGGTTTCTGGGCTTAAATATGCCGAAATATATTATTTGGAGTAAAAGATTGGGTGTTAAGATATTGAATTTCATTTTGCAATATTCAACTTGAGCAATAGTAGTAGTATTTCAAAAATAACTATTTGCCCTTTGTATTTCTTATCTATCTAAAGTAACATGACCTTAACGTATGGTATCTTACCGTGACAACTATTAGTGAAGCATGTGAGCAGAATTTGACGTTAAGCACACTTCATTAGTAATATTGTTTTTTTTTGTTTTTATTAACGGTCAGAGTTCTTAGTCACACGGTGCATTCAGTATGGAACTTTGCCTGAGCGACACATCCGTATATCTGCAGCGTCCTATATGATGCTAACACAGGCGGTCAAGTTATTGTATTGTTGCGATTAAAACTATTTTGTACGTGAAATTGCGGTATTTCCTTTCGCGGCTGTTGATTTCAATGATGATTATAATAATGAAACCATGTAACAGGGCAATCTATGATATTAGAGCAACGATGTCATTTCGGGTTTGTGTTTTAAGATATTCTTTACTTTTTGAGTAAACTTGTTGTGCTTTTTTAATCATTTCTATACACAACACGACGGACAACACTTTCCGTATGTTTCAATACTAGCTTTTGCATGTCTTAATAATCTTTTAATATATCCGCATAACTAATTATAATGGATTGCAAGGCGTAACGTCAATGACGATGAATTCCATTTCCTATAAATAATTATCGTGGGGGATATGATTTGTTGGTATAAGGATCCACTGGGGTTTCGCCATTCGTAAAACTGATGTTGTGGCGTAAGAGATAAGCTTTCCGTTTCAGACCAGGAAACAATCTTACGCAACAATGGTCTTATTATGATCTTGTAACAAACGATGCCTTCGAGGTAAAGCTTGCAATGGCTTAATAGTCTCCTGTTATTGTCTGCCTTAAAATTTATTCTCAATGGATTTGGGATTCTTTTTACCGATAGTTTGAGTAACAGATCATGTTAGACAGTCTTTTTTGTTTTCAACTGACCAAGCATTAATGATTTCTTGATAACGTAATGGGCAGAAAAATAGACGAGTAAAATTATATATGAACGCACTGTATTCAATGTGTGCTCTAAGTGCATCCATGGAAAGCAAATACATTCGTGATATAATTGCATGTGAGACCTAATTTGATTTAGCAGCTTCGACCCCAAAGTGTGCGGAATTTATTTTAGTTTTTTAATGATTTATGACAATTGTGTTCTGTATATATATTTGTATAAAAAACAACATATTTGTTTACGACTTTGTATTTGTGGCTGTATAGCTGTTTGTCATAAAATTTGAGAATACTGTAGATCTGATCTGACATTCATTCATCAATATGTATATTTATTTAAATATAATATGATATTAATTAGATTAACCTCTAATTTTGTTTGAATAAGAGCAGTTCGTTTAAAAGCTAAATTGACTTTTTAAGCCACTCGATGACTTCAAAGCACGACTTTTGATACAATTACAGGCTACATATTATTAACTTACTTATGTTTCTTATCAGTCATTTTGTAACTTCAACGTGTCAAGTTAAAACAATACAAAATCAATCACTTTAAACGTATGCACGTTTCGACAGTTTAGAAAATAATAACTTTTCCAAATTCTATCGTTTATATCAATCATACGCATGCACGATACTTTTTTTCTTTTATTTTGAGTTTTTAACACATTTTTTAAAGATGTAAAACACATACCTTTACAATATGCACACTAAAACAATAATGTAATTCAATCAGATAATAACATACCGAGGTATTCGAAGCATCTAAGGTAATCTATATAAAACATACACATTTGTGTTGAACAAATGCATTTTGAGAAGTATATCAAAGAAATAAAAATACATTTTTTTCAGTGTGTATAGACAAATATACTTATAATAACAAAATTTTCATTTAAAGAAGATAGATTTGTTAAGAAATACATCAGATGAAATTAAATAATATGCACTTTATATAATACATGTCTTATTTTCAACAAGGTCGTCTAACATAATATAATTTACAACCAATACATCATATTTTATCTAAAGCAATAGGAACAAAACAAAAATAGTCATATATGCATGTACACTAATAATAAAATATATCATAATTAAAACAACAACACTCTTAAACAAACACGCACGCACGCAAGTACTCGACACGTTAGACTTAATGACCATTACCTTTTAAGTTTTGATTTGAAAGGGATAAAAAGAATTTGAGAAAAGAAAAAAGGATTCTGTTTTAGTATTAGTTTTACTTATGGGGGCATAAGTGTTTGATAATTTGTTGGGTGGAACTTGTAATTGTATCTATTGCTTTTGTCACCCCTGAATAATGAAGGATATTTATTTTCAACTTGTACAATTTATTGAATTAATCAATAGTTGCATCAGTGAAACGTTCCAAAATGGGACTACACGTTAAGAAAATTAGACGATACAATGTATATCAAGTGTATATATAACAATTCGAATTTCAAAAATTCAGGTATTTTTACTTGTGCTCAAGTTGATGCTCATACGAACATATTGGTGTGTGTGCGTTGTATATTTATATACGCAATACGTCAATGAAAGCACAAGTTATTGTAAATCATTGATGCTGGATATGAACTACATTTGTGCTAACGTTCAAAATCCGCATGGCAGGCAACACGCTCATTAGCCGTTTAATCATGTTTAACATCCAACCAATCTCGTTATTAGGACATGACCGCAAAAACTAAAACAGACGAAAAAGAGAAGCACTTAGCTGGTGAATTGTTTGTGGGGATTTCGACAAAAGAGGCATAGCAATTTACGTAGAAGATCTACGCCTATTACGAGTCATTTAAATGCTAACTGAGTGTAATTAATGCATTTCACGACTGGAACAGCAATCAACCTTTCATAGAAATAAAAAAGGTTTAAGTCAGCGTTTAGATGTTCTTCAGTAATTCCCAGTATAGCTTTAAGCAAAATCGTTTACCAAGATCATTTAGGAAGATCGAAAACTGAAATTGTACAATTATCATATCAAACAAACAAACGTTGGCAAAATCAATATGAACAACTACACATGTATTGCCGCTACAAAAACCTTGTGCAATTATGTTGGACTGTTGTTTTGACCATTTTCTAGTTATTTGTCTCCGAAATAATTTGCTGCGTGTGAGCCCAGATGTTTAAGTAGGTAAAGTTTGTTCTTGAACACAATTATGAAAATACGCAAGTCAATACACATTTCTTTAAAGGTTGTTTAACCTAAAACTACATCAAATATTGCATGTTTTCAGTACAAATATTCCCAACAAAACAGTACAGATGTTTTCAAGTTAAACATGGTTTTTAAATCAATACATTTTCAATTTTCAAATGTATTGCTCAAGTGTAAGTTTTTTTTATTATACCAAGTGAGCAGGGTGAAGTATCGTTGCATGGAATAATTGCTGTTTAATTGATTTATGCTGCAGGAGGTTTAATTAATTTCCAAATTGTACTAAATATGTACTTGGCACAAATATGTATGGCAGGAATGTTGGCGATATATTGCATTATCTTAAATTGTATGTATTAAAGACCATGTACTTATGTATAAGTCTAAATAAACTGTCTGTTCTGTTTTTCCTGTTCTGATATATTGAAGTTGCTACATAACACGTTTTGCCTGTAAATACTATTTGAGAAGTGTCTGTTTTTTAGTTCAACTGAGAACAAAGTGCGCACACTGGGTTTTGTGATTCCTCTGTGTCCAGCGTCGTCGACCGCCATGTCTAGGTCTTTAACATGTGATGTCATGTCTCCCTTAATTAAATACGGGCAGAATTTAATCTGTAAACTGTATATGATTAAGTTGTTATCTAAGTCATGTAGGTCACCAGCACCAGGAATAATCCTTGTACAAAGGAACCACTCTAGAATATACAATATTGATTGAATATTAATGAAGCATTGTTATTCTGTTTATGCTGACAAAACCACGGCAAATCGCATAATTGTGGTCGATTGGGCTACATTTTAGTTCACTAGGTCAATCTGAGAAAAAACAACAACGTATGAACACTAAAACTATGATACGTAATTAATATACTGTGGATGAATGTTTTCTTGCCCATATCTTTGCCAACTTAAAACATTGATCACGGAGGGTCATTAAGAATATCACATATGTTTATATATGTTTCCTGTATGTACACAATTATTTTATTAATGCAATACGCATATTACACACTAATTATAAATAAGTGGGATACACTTTTACATTGACATGCCTTGATACCTGCTTGATGAATACTTATGATTAAGTAGGTGAGTGAAATGTATGCACGTAACACAGATTAATTTAAATATGACGAAGCAATTGTTATAATTCATCTCTATAGTAATCGTGTATTAATGAAGAATTACTTTTAACTTTTTTTTTTTGTTAATTGCCTAACAAAGTGGTATACACTTGTTGTTTACTTATATTAAGGCACTCTAAAGTTGACACCAAACATATGTATTTTGTTAAGTTGTTAATTAGTTAAGTACCTATAATGATTATCAGTCAATAGCCCTATCCCTGTTTACCAGTGAATATCATATCATATATGATTATTCCGGATATTGCTATTAATGTGTTTGTTAAGTGCAAAATAATATGTGCGCTTTGTAACAACGGGGAAAAATACAAATCGGAGAGCTATGTGTATGTATCATAGAATATAATGGATTTTATGTAAAAAAAACAAATAAATCATTCATAATGTATTGACGGTTTTCTAGCGAACATTTGAATCATTATTTCATTAAGTATATAATCAACATTTCTGTTTTCACTTTAAGTTGAACTTAAACGCAACATCAAGTGTCACAACTTTTTAAATTATATACAGATATGAAGAGTAAGATTGTACGTGTAACGGAAAAACCGTACTTTAAAGAGCATGCAATTAACCCTAAACACATTGTGCACATCGGATATTATGCTGAGACATGAAACAAACAATCAAATAAATGGCTATTTTACGTAGAAGATATCCGCCTATTACCAATCATCAATAGGCTAACGGACTGCTATATTTGAAATTAGGTGTTCGTTTAAGAAATAGTAACATGATTTCATCAGAATGCAATTTGTCATCGAAACCGATCCGATGGGTTTTTAGCACGCATTTACTTAACGAATGCCCGATATTTGTTTTAACAACGTCTTTCAATAAGGTCCTTCAAGCAGTGCGAACATCTAAAATTGTACATTTATCATATTTAACACACACGTATTACAGTTTGCATATAAATACATATATTGCCTTAAAGTGGGTTAATACGTTAATTCTAGTAATTAAATTGATAAAACGTTGGTAGAAAAACGAACAAAAACAAAACATAAAAATTAAGAATAGGTAGAAAAGGTAGAAACATTTTAAATACTTGACGTTGTGACTGTCAAACACTCATTGATGAATACACGGCACAAACATTGTTGGGAAACCCCATGTTTTGGTACACATGTTCTCTTATTAACTTTTTGTTTCTGAATAAAATGCGTGTACACATCAATATTTACATAGCATCTTCAATAGCTTAGTTATTCGCATTTCACTTAAGTTTAACACATTTGAATTATGGTATTTGAACAGGTAATTAATTTATTTCATTTTACACAACCCTTCTATATTTATGTGTTGTTGGTTTAGGATTGAGGACCTAAAATCTCGACATGTACGGCTCATTGAATCGGGTAATATCGGATAATATCTACTTCCTTCGTATCGTATGGATAATGTTTGTTATAAATAGGTGCATCATTATACAAAGATAATCTTGATATAAGTATAGCATGTTGTGGCAATAAACGATAAACTTAAACAAAACATCTCATTAAATGTCAAACAATGCAACAATTGTGTTTGTGCTGAAAATCACGTCTAAATCTGCTTATTATATGAAATTAAATGGGGTCGAGTGCATTTGATTTTGATTAGGACAATCGTGTGTTATACCATTTTTTTTTAAATAACACGTTTCGGTAATCATGTATGAATCAATGGTATACTGTACCATGCGCTTTATATTAAACGAAACACAATGAAACATATAATTCATGTTATTATATTGAACACATTGAAAACCCGACACGCTGACACTATTTGGTAATGCATGTCAATAAGATTGTGGACTGTAGAATATCCAGTTATACAGCCTAACTGATGTTCGTATCATAAATATATTTGTGTTTACATAGTAAAAGAAAACTTTTTAAAGACCCCCTTAACAAGCACTTTGCCGTAACAGCTTAGAAGCTGTATAGTATTTGCTGTTTCGGTCAATAATTCGATTGAATGAATTGTTCACCCTTTTTAACAATACTATTTAGCTTATTTCTAACATGATTGAAACTTATTTTTACTAATCGATCTAGTGAAGAGCGTTTAAAACTGATTAAGTATTTGACTTCAGAGTTTTAGTTTAACATTGTTTTATTAATGCCGTCTGTATAATTGGTCTCGTGTCCAGCTGTGCTAGATTGTTGATTTGACGTTTTTACTGGATGTTACGGCAATATACTTTTGTCTATAACTTCGGTCGGATGTTTAACGGATAAGAGCATTGTGCCAAGGACGGTCGTTTGGTTTAAATTTGACAAACGCTTTTTCAATGAAAAGAACAGGAAAAAATAGAGACAGCTTTGTCTAGATCACCAATACTCCGAAAGGTTTAATCGTCGTGCAGAATCAACCATATTTAAATATGCATGCTTATAGTGCTAGACTGTTCTTTGTTAGGCGACATTATTATTCAAGTAAATGCTAATATATGGTTATGATCCATAGTGGCTGCTTACAGAGTGTTTGGGCTCCAAAATACTTAACTGTATGGGCTACCATGTATTTGTTAACTCTATCGGATTGATTAATGTGCGTTTGCGTGATATTATCGGTGTTGATTAGTGTATTACATGTGCGATGTTGCTCAGATATAGTATATCTAAAAATGTGTTATTAAAACATTTACATTTATATTAATTGCAATCGGCATTAATGTGATGTGACAATGATCTTAAGCCTATGCATATTTGGAATCGTTCCCAAAGTTGTAAATGTATAGCGATATTTTTAAGACGATATTTATTAACTTATNTGTCTATAACTTCGGTCGGATGTTTAACGGATAAGAGCATTGTGCCAAGGACGGTCGTTGGGTTGAAATGTGACATACTATGAATAAGCGTAAACGCTGTTTCAATGTGGCTGCCGTTTCCATAGTGGCTGCTTACAGAGTGTTCAGACTCCAACATACCTAACTGTATGAGCTACCATGTACTTGTTAACTCTATCGGATCGATTAATGTGCGATTGCGTGCTGTTATCGGTGTTGATTAGTGTATTACATATGCGATGTTGCTCAGATATAGTATATCTAAAAATGTGTTATTACAACTTTTACATGTATATTAATTGCAATCGGCAATAATAATTGTGATGTGACAATGATCCTAAGCCTATGCATATTTGGAATCGTTCCCAAAGTTGTAAATGTATAGCGATATTTTTAGGACTATATTTATTAACTTATACATATGAAATAGAATATACAAGATTTCAACCCATTATGATTTCGGAAGGATGTGTGTCAAAGTTCAAAAGGCGGGTTGGTCAGAAAGATTACGAAATATATTTTATTAAGACTATGTGAGTGTTAAGAGTGATCGTTGCATTTGTTTGAATGATGTCGTGACCTTAAGTTAGGTGTCTGTAGAACATATAATTTCAAAGTCCAATAATGTTTTTTTGTTCGCATAAATTCACATTTCGTCGGATACCTTAATACGTTTGTGAAATATTGTCGGACGGATCCTTGGAGGGTTAATGGAATTGACCCGGATTAGTTTCTACATCACCAGATCATACAAATAGCTAAGACATATCCTAAAAATCAATAGTATTTAATAGCAAGCAGTATCACAATAATCTCCCATTAAACCGTAAATCACGTTGACGTTCCTTCTGATTCAAAGATAGCATACTGATTTGGTTGAAACAATAAAGGATATCTTGTTTTGATAGTATTACGTTTCAGTACATGACTCCGCACATACATCGAGACAATAGATACTTGATGTATATTGCAAATTTCGGACAGTTAGACATTGTAGTAATGAAGTACGGGGACATCATTAAATTTCTATAATTGCAATGCCACGATTAATTTGCGTTAAATGTTACTGAAATTGTTCAATAAAAAAGGCACTGAATGTTGACCGAATTATAAAAAGTTAATTAAGTACTGACATACACAAAATGTATATATGTATATATACCAATTACCACCAATTATACCCAAATACACCGTTAAGTATTTCATCTATTGCATGCCATTAAAAATCCACCATATGTGTTATAAAGGATACATTCGTTTTATAAACGGTTCAATACATCGCTCCGTACATACATATAAACTTGCGATAGGTGATGGATATTGCAGATATCTTGATACTTGCAAATTATGTCTACCGAAAATTATCGCATTTTACACAAAACATTGGGTTTTGAAGCAAACACCATACCTGTCGTTATGATGCGGAAAGGCATCGTATAATTAACGTGCTTGCTGAATTCATTTCCAAGAGGAATGTCTCAATTTACTGCCAAGACCAATCGTTGATTAAAGTGCTCATGTTCAGCATCTTTTAGATGTCAGATACCATCCTTCGGAAAGCTTTTTGAATGATGAAAACTGAAGAACGTAATTGACATATTATATAGAAATACTTTGTTTATGGCTTATGTTCGAGTTATAAACCCCATATAATATACTCACAACTAAGGGCATATGTAGGTTGCTACGAGATACCAAATAAGTATAATTAATGATACATTCTGTAAACGTTCATACAATACCACTTGTCAATATATATAAGATCTGACATTAGTTGTCATATCAGACCATATTGTATTAAACGAGTTCAGGAATGTTGTTAGAAAGCGAGCCTTTGGCGAGCTTACTAACGAATTTCCTGGACGAATTTAATAAAATATGGTATGATATGACAACGAGTGTCAGTTCTTTTGTATCGCATTATTAAACTAAATCAAATACATCTTAATTGACCAAAAAAATGCTGATAGATCTAAAAGTTGTTTACTATCGTGACGTCAGTTCATGTTTACGACGTCATTTCACCAAAATAAAGCCATGGGATTGGTGAGTTATTAATTCTGTAGCCAATGAAAACGCTTAAAAATGTTGTAGTTCACATGTGTAACATAAAAAAATACGCTATGTCTGTATTACATTGAAAACAAGGTATAGCATGTGCTAAAAGACTCCACACTGGTCAATATTTATATTTTTAAAGTTACCCGTTTACACATTGTGACTAATATTGTGCGGCAATATACTTGTGAAATACTT
>VMBQ01005638.1:0-18868 GCA_007657795.1 Dreissena rostriformis
AGTTTAGGCAGAAAGTGTTGTCCCTGATTAGCCTGTGCGGAATGCACAGGCTAATCCAGGTTGACACTTTACGCACATGCATTAAACCCCCTTTTCACAGAGCGAGGCTCAAATTTATCATAGTGATTGGTTAACATGATTGTTATTTTACAGGAAGCCTAAACACACCATAGGAATATTTACCATTAGCAGAGCAACATTTGGTTGAGGTTCTTTGGGAACCGCGTAAGTCAGTTTTGGCGAAAAAATGTTATTGATTTTAGTGGAATGGCTGTTTCTTGACATATTTTCCGTGAAAATACTATATATTATATCCACTAAGAAGGTTTGGTTATTGTCATAGAAAATCCTGGAAATCAATTAGTGAAAAAAAGTTACGTTTAAAACTGCATTTTGTTTAGTCAACCACCAGTTGAGACAGGAATCTTGTGTAAACATAAAGTAATAAATATTTTACACTCAACAGATTATGAAGGTATCAACTGCATTTTTATGCCCCCCTTCGAAGAAGAGGGGGTATATTGTTTTGCACATGTCGGTAGGTCCGTCGGTCGGTCTGTTCGTCCGTCCGTCCACCAGATGGTTTCCGGATGATAACTCAAGAACGCTTAGGCCTAGAATCATAAAACTTCATAGGTACATTGATCATGACTGGTCACATTGACTAGAAATAGTAAAATGGTTTCCGGATGATAACTCAAGAACGCTTACGCCTAGGATCATCAAACTTCATAGATACATTGATCATGACTGGCAGGTGACCACTATTAATTCTCAGGTCACTAGGTCAAAGGTCAAGGTCAAAGTGACTCGAAACAGTAAAATGGTTTCCTGATGATAACTCAAGAATAATTAGGCTTAGGATCATGGAACTTCATAGGTACATTGATCATGACTCGCAGATGACCCCTATTGATTTTCAGGTCACTAGGTCAAAGGTCAAGGTCACAGTGACTCGAAATAGAAAAATGGTTTCTGGATGATAACTCAAGAATGCTTAGGCCGAGCATCATGAAATTTCATAGGTACATTAATCATTACTGGCAGATGACCCCTATTGATTCTCAGGTCACTATGTCAAAGGTCAAGGTCACAGTGACTCAAAAAAGTAAAATGATTTCCGAATGATAACTCAAGAATGCTTATGCCTAGGATCATGAAACTTCATAGGTACATTGATCATGACTGGCAGATGACCCCTATTGATGTTCAGGTCACTAGGTCAAAGGTCAAGGTCACGGTGACTCGACACAGTAAAATGGTTTCCGGATGATAACTCAAGAAAGCTTACGCCTAGGATCATCAAACTTCATAGGTACATTGATCATGACTGGCAGATGACCCCTATTGATTTTCAGGTCACTAGGTCAAAGGTCAAGGTCACAGTGACTCGACACAGTAAAATGGTTTCCGGATGATAACTCAAGAACGCTTACGCCTAGGATCATGAAACTTCATAGGTACATTGATCATGACTGGCAGATGACCCCTATTGATTTTCAAGTCACTAGGTCAAAGGTCAAGTTCACAGTGACAAAAAACGTATTCACACAATGGCTGCCACTACAACTGACAGCCCGTATGAGGGGCATGCATGTTTTACAAACAGCCCTTGTTTAACATGTAAATAAGCAAGTATTTTATGAAATACATACAATTTCATCAATTGCCTATATATTGATCAAAGGTAAAACATCTGCCAAAACAGTTAACACTGTGTGTTAGTAGTGACTTACATGTTTCATGTATAAAACATATTTATCAAAATAGGATCAGAAATAGATGAGTAAAGTCAGTATTTATATACTAAACCTACAGTCTTCCTTTTATATGTTTCAGTTGCTGAAAAATATGCCTAACTAAATACATTTTACTTATTTTGTGTCCTGAAAACTGATGTATACTGTTTTGAAGAACATTTACAATTAAAATAGTTTGCTAGAATTGCGGATAATACACCTCTGATTTAAAATGAGTATTGTGACAGAACTTGATTAAGTACTGAGACAGTTCTTGAAATTACATTACTCCATTTGATTTTATGGTATTTAATATTTTCTCAGTCTCAAAACATTGGTTAGTGTCACTGTGAATATCTTGTTGTTACGGTAAAAAGCTTCTATGCTTTGTTATATAGCACTATTATATGACCCGTGCCATGCCAAAATGGGTCTTATGCCATATGCCGCCAGCTTAGTTCTGGACAAGCCTGTGCATCATAACAGTCTGATCTGAAACTACCCTATCCTCTAATGAGACCACAAATACTTCTGTGACAGCCAGCATAGCTCATGACTAAACTGCGCAATTGCGCAGGCTGGTATGAGCTACGCTGAGCACATATGGCATTAGACCCATTTTTGCATGGTGCAGGTCATATTATCTAATGATGCTCAACTTTGCTACAATACTTTCTCTTTCAGACCTTTTGGACAATTTGATTATAGCCAACAGGGCTATGGCATAGACAGCAGTTACGCGGGCCAGAGTGGCGCGAGCCCTGCTTACAACCCCTCCATCCTGACCCCCGACCAGTCAGCGTATGCCTCACCCCCAGTGGCAGATAACTACGAAGACGAACCACCTCTCATGGAAGGTTAGATCACTGCTGAAAGTTTTGTTTCAGTTAATTGTAATTTTTTATATTTTTGTGGAAAAAGTGGTCTAATATTTTTGACGACCATCTTCAAGGTTGGGTATATTGGTTTTTGCTAATGTCTAGTTAGATGTTCTGTCTGTAAGTAGACCTCTTTCATATCTGCTTTATTTGTATGACCAACAGTTTCTACTCTATGTATCCTTCAGTGTTGAACTGTTATTCGCATAACCAAGAGGGGGCAATAATGTTTAAAAAAACATCTCTTGTTACAATTATGTTGATTAAAATTTAAAGGCAAGGCACAAATTAATAAAAAGTAGATAGGCATATTACTTTGAGAGGAAACGGATAAGTGAAATTCTATTTATATAATAACACTTTATACTATTAACTTGTAAAACCCTCAGTATCAACTTAGACAGAAATAACCAGTGGATTTATGATTGTTGATTAATGTTGCATTTTTCTTGTTTCAGAGCTCGGAATAAACTTTGACCACATTGTTCAAAAGGTAAGTGCTACTAGTAAACCAGTAGTTTATAATAGTTGTTGTTATAGTTGAGGTTTTAACAGTTAGTTCATAATATGACAAGGTCATCATAGAGCAAAACTTGTCAACCCAAAAACAATTCTCTTCTCTAGCCATGCTGTTGTTAGCACTGTCAAATTGCATACAACCAGGTATTGGACAATTTGTCTTTAACCCTTTGCATGCTGGGAAATTTGTCGTCTGCTGAAATGTTGTCTGCTAAATTTCTAAAATTAGCTTTTTCGTCGATTTTTTTTCAAAGAATACTATCAGAATAGCAAACAGTTTGGATCCTGATGAGACGCCACGTTCTGTGGCGTCTCATCTGGATCAAAACTGTTTGCAAAATCCTTCAAAATCCGGTTCCAGCGCTTAAAGGGTTAAGATGATTCGGGTCTCTCTGTTCACAATGTAAAAGCTTATACTTTTAGTGGTTTAGAAAATTCAAAATTGCTACACTAGTGGGATTTATAATTTAACCATTTGTGTAGTCATTGATGGATGAAATAGTTGCAGGTATGTTTGCCTCAAGTTCGTCTTGATTTAGTATAGATGTTCAAATTAATTATGTGTGTGCTTTTGAAGGTTTATTTGAAAGATCTACATTCAAAACAGAATGAACGTTTATTATCTTAGTAATGAATATTCTTTTGTCAGGTTGGAGTAGGTGATAGAAACTGTAAAAAGCAAACAAGATATTTGATGAAAATTTGACCAAGGGAACACTGTCTTTAATGGAGTCGCTCTGGAGCATTCAACTTATTTGAGGTTGAATTTTATTTGTTTTCTGACTTAAAAGACTCTGGGCAATTCAATGATAAAAATATTATTAGTATTTTTTGCTGCAAATAAAAGGAGGTAATTAAATGATAATAAAAAGTGTTTTGTTTTGATTACCTCCCCTGAATAGTGTATTTTTGGGGGAAACATATGTTGCGACATAATGTAGTAGGAATTAGTTAAAGCAGAATTTCAGATGGGGTCCTTGCATTTTTATGCCACACCCTGTTAGAATATGTGCCCCCTCCACCCTTTATTAATATGCCCCAGTCTTTTAAAATATGTCTCACTCTTTTTTGTCCCTTATTTATTTGTCAATGTACTGGTAAATACACAAACACCCTTTGTGTTTGTATTGGCTATTGACAATGTAATATACCAAACACCCTTTGTGTTTGTATTGGCTATTGACAATTTAATATACCAAACACCCTTTGTGTTTGTATTGGCTATTGACAATTTAATATACCGAAGTAACATACATTATAACTTGGTATCAAACTCTCATTATATTTGATAAAAAAAACAACATGCCTCATGGAATTATACTGAATGGATGTTTGCATATAAGTACTTCAGTGGAAACAGCATTATTAGGTCACAATAATATACAAAGCTAAACAATTTTACAAATTTTCACAAAAAGAGGTAACCCTGCCATTCTTTATTGCTTAATCCCTATTGTGGTGTTTTTGTTTTGAAATGTAATGTGGGGATAATTTTTAAATTCTAAGATTACTATAATAAGCATAGATACTTAAGATTGATAGGTTTTTACTCATGTACTGTGTGAATCATGTCTCAACCATATTCATGAACATTTCTAGACGGAGAAAGATGGCGAAATTATTCATAATAGTTAAGTCATAACAGCTGACATAACTTTGCCATTTCATATAGCACATTTAATGTGTAATGTACAGAAACAGGTTTTACATTAATACATTTGAATATAATTTTATATCTCCCAGAATCAAAATCAGTTTAGCAGGAGTTAATCAGAGCTATAACTGAGCTTAAAAAGAGTTACAGTTATAGGTTTAAATAGGCTTAGATATAGCAATGAATAATACATAACGGTCGGGGCTACTTCCTTGAGGTGTGAAGGTTTTAATTGCATAAGTACTCTGAATTAGAGACCATTATAAGTCTATGAGTTATCAGTACTTATAGCCTCTTGTTGAAGATTTTTTAGTTTTGTCGGGATTTATGGAATCTTACCAGTAGTTATTTGAAGTTATTGAAGTTCAAGTTATACTGTTGCTCTTTTTATATGCCTCTTTAAAAAAAAAAATTGGGAATGCTCAAGCAGACACGCAGATCAGTCTCTGTCTGGAGAATAAATTTGTCAAATATGGGTCGAATAACTTGGGAGAAGAGACGATGATGAGACAGAGTGTAAAAAGAAGGTCCAAGGTTAACCCATTTATGCAGAGTGGACTCTCCCATCCTTCTAAATTGGATCAATTTATTTCCAAACTTAGGGATGTCTAGTATATTTATTTCTATATTTAGAATATTTCTTACAAAAAAATTTCTTTAAGCAAACAGCGCAGACCCTGATGAGACTCCGCATCATGCCTTTTTTCTAGACTCTAGGCATTAATGGGTTAAGGTCAAAGGCCAATCAACTGTAACTCTTTATCATAAGCTTAACTTTTTACAGCATGGATAGATTTTCAATGACCTTGGCAGATGTGACACGTATGGTTTGACACACACAATCCTCAAGCCCAAAGCCCAAGCTCACACTTCACGATCAAATGTCAAAACATATTCTTGAAATAACTAGGATTTGAAAACAACTTTGCAGAAGTTACAGGAATCCTGAAATAGAATGAAACCAGATTCCTAGATTGAAGTTAAGGTCAAAGTCCAGGTCACAATTTAAAGGTCAAGATATGAGATATCAATTGAGACTTTGTCCAATCAGAATGAATCAAATGTGTCTAAATATTATTTGTGACAGTAATTAAACATAGTAAAAGCTCTTATAAAACTCCGATCAACTACCGGTATACTTCAGAGCTTTGTCAGACTTATTTCCCAGATTGATCTTGGAATGATCTTCAATTGAATTATAGTTTCAAAGAAGGGACCTAGAGAACTTTTAAAACATAAAGCTGAATCAATTTTCTGAACAATGTGCAAATGTTTGAACTGAAAATCAAATTAAATAGTATTTCTAATTACATGCAAGTGTTCTGGAAATTGTCTTGAAAATTCTGTAGATGTTTTAAGCTTATTGTAATACAGCCATTAAATGTATTGACCATGTGGCCCTGCAAGCCTTAAAGTGATATTAGACGCATCTAACAGTTTAAAGGTGTCTATCGCAACCGTTGTTTATTGTTGGTGTTTTCAATTCATATACACGTATATTTGTTAATGCAGCATCAACATACTAAAACAATATCCCGGAAAGAGAAAAATAATGCATTTGAATATAAACAGTACTTTCGTTTTGACAACCTAAAAAAGAAATGATTTATGTACGATGTGAATCTAAATTTAGTTTTATTGCAGATTCGTTCATACGACACAAAGGCACAATTTTGTTTTACGGATCATTTCAATTTCCTGCAACAATATCTTTCATACGACACTCGAACACTAACTCCGATCCTTATAAAATAAAGCTTAGAGGACTGGGTTAGTCACGTAAAATATTGAATATAATATTTATTTTTTATAAACAACTGGTAGCAAGATGACTTGCAGATAATTGGTCAGTTACCACATTTTAACTAACTCTTTTGACCTGTTAATTCTTTTCAGCTCAATTCAACAGTGAAAAATGCGTCTAATATCACTTTAAACATTGCGTTTATATTATAATGATACACATGTTATGTGGGTTTGGCAGCATGAAAGAACCAGAAATGTTTGTGATAGATATATAGAATACTAGGTTAGTGTTGAATACAGATAAGTTTATTTACCTTAACCTAAACTTATCTATGATCAACACTTACCTAGTATTCTATTTATCCCATCATTACCTTAAAAAAGGTCCTTTTTTAGAAAAAAAAGACATTGACAGAAGTTGCCAAAAAGTTGCAATCAATCTTAGTTATAATTCCTTTGTTTATTGGTGATAATTCTCTGTACTCAATGCTTGAATACCGCGTTATGTTATTTACACTTGTCCAGGGGGAATACGCATGTCCATCAAATCACTGTGTACATGTACGTCCATAAAATTGCAAACGTTTGTGTTTATGAAATTCTTAAACACATTTATTGTCAATATTGACCATATTTTGCTTTTGAAAATAGAAACCATGATAATACTGGGTTATCGTGTAATGGATGGAGTTTGAAAATGTATGTATCCAGTGATCAACATGGTAGGGTTGATATCTTAAGGTATGTTATTGTTGATAAACATTTGAGAAACTTGTTAAGAGTTTTGACTCTCTTTTCACAATCAGCATTACATATTTAAGTGGCACGGTAAATTGAAAAATTACTAGATCAACTTTATCAAGGAAAGGTGTGCTGACAGAAACCTTTAAAGCACTTGTTTCCTTTTAAAGTGCATTAAACTAAAATATAACTTAAGTAACTCGTGTGGCTCCCTCACTGCCTCAGAAACCCTTGGCAATGTCACACACAATTTATTAGTTTTTTTCTTTTAACGGCAAGCAGCTAAAACACAGTTAGATATGACAGCCATGATGTGTGACATAATTTATGTGCGCAAACATGTTACAGGGGTGTGATTGAGGCGAAGTCAGAGAGGAGGAAAATTCTGCCGACTGATTTTGACTATGCAAATCGCGCGCATTACGCAATGACAAACCTTATGACCAAATAGACATTAAAATCAACAAATTTTTGAACTTCATAACAATATTTCTTTATAAAAACCTGTTTAACTTCACATTAAACATACTGAGGATGCTAAGTAAACAGTATTTATTGTGATAAAAAACAGCAGTTTTGGAATGTATTGAATAACATTAAATAGACTTATTAAATTAAATATCATATGGGGAAAACATTAATAAATATAAACAAACACACTTGAGTGTTCTTGTTGTGTTATTGATGTGTTAATGATGTATTAAACTGAGTTAAATTAATGTATTTCATTTGTTTACCTTTCAATATCTTGCATTTCACATCTTCAGTTAAATGCTATTTCAGTTAACTGAACAGTGTGACAAACATAATAAAGCAGAATATGCATATGAATCTGATTATACACAAATCCACTTACATATAAATCAAATCATGTTTGTCTATTTCCATATTCGAACGATACTCTTCTAAATTGTTTTACTTCGCAAGTAGACTGAACTCCAATTTGCAAACACTGTTTTCCATGACACAAATTCACTGTGCACATTTCTAAACAAAATATGTGTTGCTTGTATCTAAAACGTAGTCTTTATCGTTGACAAGCACATTTCATTATTCCTATCTTACTGTATGATGTCAGTCATTTATTCGATTGCTATTTGTCATTTCCATAATCTTAATTTTCGCTTCAGAAAAGAAATACCAAACATATTTTACAAAACCGATTTTAATTGGAAGATTGGGAAACAACAGCCAATGACATTGCTTGTTTCAAAATTGCTAAGCCAGAATCTACCAGTGTAATAGGCTGAGAGATTTCGCGGGCCGCGGATAGTTCGGCCGCGGATAGTTCGGGCTGCTTATGAAATACGTCCGCGGAATAGGTCGTACCCCCCTATCCCCCCACATTTTTTTTTACAAATTTACTCGAATCTCAGAAATGACCTCCAGAACAACCACTCCCCTGATGTTATTATCATATTTGTTTGAAAATGAATCTTTATTAGGATTTCGCCTAAAAAAAAAAAACACGATTTCAGCCTACTTTTGGGAATTTTTTTTACTAATTCGCCCTCTTCGCCGACCCCTGATTACAGTAGAATATAATTAATTCTATCAGTGTTATTATATTAATTATACAACAAATCAAAAGTAGGACTTCCAGATTTTATAACTGGGACTTCCAGCAGTTTAGCCATGGAAGTCAGGACTTCCTACTTTTAAAAGCTAGTGAAGCACATAATTGTTCATGATGTAAATGAACCCCAAGGCTATGGCACATGTTCACTGTTGCAAAGACTTTAATTGTGTCTTTGTTCTAACAAGATCAGCATGTTATCTCCAGTTTATTGTACAACAAAGGCATTGCTAATGCACAAAACAAATTCAATACAAATATAGTAATCTTCTACAGTAATACTTCATATATCAATTGAGCCAAATAAATAAATACAAAGTTCTTTATTCACCGCCTGTACATCAACCACATATTTTTTTTTCAAATTTGTTGAAAATACCAGTCCTGTAGGATGCTTATACATGTTTTTTTTGTTTTTTTGTGTGTTTTTTTTGTACCAAATGTTGTTGTAAATTAATATGAAACACTTATGAAATTTACAAGTAGTTATATATTTAAAATTAAGTCCTCCATATTCTTTGAATTTCCAACTTGTTCATCATTGATCCAGTGTTTGACATTATTTAAATAAACTAATATTGGTCAATTTGCGATAAAATTACATGTACCTTTAATATTTCTATTATGTGTCTAACAATTTGACGAAGGCGAAGAAAGAAGACCTTAAATGTGTTGGGTACATAACAGAAAGACAATGTACTTATTATACTGAAAGCAGTACAAATATTCATGACTGTATGGCATGTGATATTCTAGTTTAACATAAATTTGA
This sequence comes from Dreissena rostriformis, assembly GCA_007657795.1. NCBI lineage: Eukaryota > Metazoa > Mollusca > Bivalvia > Myida > Dreissenidae > Dreissena > Dreissena rostriformis. Next base: position 9,626 of record VMBQ01005638.1, read on the forward strand.
TGATATTAGACAGCAGTTCCGTACCCGTCCACAGACCCAGGTTTGGGTAGCGAGAGTTTTAAACCTCCTTCCTCACCAAAGCTTGATTGAGAATATAATGATACAGTATCACGCGATTGAAAACTTCGAGGGGGCTTTTTGGGAGGGTTTATACCCAGATAACCGACTGATGAACTCCGGTGAGTGGTCGACACACTGTTACTCCGGACAGTTGGGTTTGATTTGTAGTCCGGCATGTTATGCGCTGAAAATCCGTGCGGCAAAGTATGAGTCCTGTGTGGTATCCTAGACGCATGGCCATTTTGTGGTAGGGTTGCAGAGTGATATTTGGGTAATGTTGTTATACTAGGGAGTATAAATCCATGCTCGTCACGTACAGGAATGAATTCACTTTCAAAGCGTTCAATCTTCCTGGGGGCTGAATACAAGCCATTGAGAATATTAGCTTCCATATCACGAGGTGTTGAATGTAAATAATTGATTGTTGAGGCATAAAAACGTGGCACGTACAGATTTGCCTCATAAAATGGGTCGTTAGGATCAATGAGTATTGGTGATATGTTTTCTAATAGCGGGGATGTAGATTCGCACTGGGAGCCGTCACTCGTCTTGGAAGTGCTGGCTGTGGTTTGATGTCCCTCGGAATTAAGTTGTGTCTCTTCTTCAGCCTCGGGCTCTGAGAACTCGGTCTTGAATGAGATGTATGTGTTGGTATTGACTGAGCTGCACTGTCGAGGTCTCTGTAAGGAGTCGTACACTGACTCAGGCTCCTCGAGGTCATCTTCCAGCGATGGTGTCCTGTCAGCCACATCGTCAAACATTGCAGGGTCTTTCTTAAGACTGGGCTCAATGAAGCCATTAGCCTTTAAGTGTTCTTCAAAACTCATTCTTATGGACTCCTTCTTTCTTCTATGGTACCGTTTGCACCTTCTTATGCAGCAGAATATGATAAGAACAATTATCAATAAAAACACAACACCACCAATTGTCGAGGAAGCAATTATTGCATTTCTTACTCGGTCTTTATCGTCTTCCACATTTTTTGTCGTCGGTTGCAGAACAATAGATGGGTCTACACCTTGGATTGTCACCAGACAGGAATCAAAAGCACGTCCAAGTTTATTTTCCGCGTAACACTCATACTCACCAATATCGGCGTAGCCAAAGTCAAATATATACAACCGACTGGTTGTCATGATTGTGCCCTCATAGTCCACTTTGTATTTCTGCTTCTGTGACAGGTCTAGAGGCTGGCCATTCTTCAGCCACTGAATGTCCACACGGGGGTCTGCTGTATATTTGCAAAAAAGTTCCACCTGTCCACCAGGAGATGTTTCTTGGTTCCTGGCTTTGGAATACATTCTTATAGGACATAGAAACCATTCTCCTGTTAATGTGGAAAACAGTCTTTGGTCAATAACAGACGGTCCGTTACACATCGGCTCCTCTGAACCGAATTTCCAACGAAGACGCTGCAAATCTGTTTCGCTACTGTTTTTGAGCCACTGTATTAACCATCGTAAATTGCAGTCACAAAACCATGGATTGTTGAAGAGTTTAATCTCTTTGAGATTTGTATTAAATGATTCAAATGAAGAACCATTTAGTTGTGACAGAGCGTTATTTTGTAGTTCCAGATGTTGTAGATTGCGTAATCCAGTGAAGGCATTGGGATGAATGCTTTGAATGTGGTTACCCGATAAATACAGGTTTGTAAGTTTCGTAACGCCACCGAATGCATCCGAATGAATGGTGACAATCTTATTGCCAAGTAAGGAAAGAGTGAGCAAGGATTTCAAGTCTCGGAAGGCTTGCGATGGTATCTCGGAAATGTCATTGAATGACAAGTCAAGGTACATGACGCTCCTCAAACGATTGAACACCCTCTTCTCTAATCTCGACAGGCTATTATTATGCAGATGCAGCATTTCAAGAAATTCGTATTTCACAAAGGAATTGTCCTGAAGCTGCGTGATTTGGTTGTTAGCAAGATCTAGCACTCGAATGTTGTGCGGTAAGTTGGCGGGCACATGGGCAAGGCGCTGAGCTGAGCAGTTGGCCACACCCACTATCGCATCTGCACTGGATGTAGTGCACTCGAAATTCAGCACAATCGCAACTGCGTTCATAACACATAAATAGAGAACACAGATCAAAATGCCTTTCCAATGTGCCATATTTCTATGTGATGTCGAGCACTTCACATTATATTGAATTCCTGTTCCCAGGAAATGTGTGTACTTCTTCCAACAGAAATTAACATACTGGTGATTATGCCTGACTTTTTGCTGGCTAATTATTTGGAATATTCTCCTCTGATAATTCTAAGAAACAGGGAATCTTTATGATGCTTCTGTCATCCCAGCATTAATCCCTACACGATTTCACAGTCTGCAGTCCATCTCAGACAGTTGTAAAAAATGTTCTTCATTAGTAGAAATTTTCAGAAACGAGATACCACACTTTATCTTGTTTATGAGCGGAGCCTGTTCGCATCGGAGAGCTTGTAAACACGTCCATTACATGTCATTTTCACACTTAGAAACACATTTATCACTAAAGCTCCATATTTTTATTCAGCAGTTTCAAATTGGATCACATATGTGAAACAATGTTTTTTTCCCACAGAATTTTCAAGTTCCTTTTTCATAATCCAAAATTCAAAGTAAGCTCACATCTGTCACAAAGTCACTCTTTTTATTATTTTAAGAAGCAAAGTAAGATCACATCTGTCACATAACCACACCAGCGATGTCAATTGCCAATAAATCGGTCAACCCATATATCAGCTCATGTCAAAGATTGCAGTGTAATTGTCAAAGAATGAACCATTAGTAACTACAGAGAGAAGATGACAGCCAACTGAAGCTATTTCCTTCCTGTATGGAAGAATTGCCGAGTAAATTCCAGTGCTGTCATCTGCAGGCCTTTGTTTTCAATTTTTCCCAATAATCGCTGTCTCCTAGAAACCGTGACTAAATTCATCGGCATGGAAACTGTGTAATTCCTTGACTGGTGACTCGCTGACTGGTATTCTATTCTTGGAAAAAACTGAGTCTTGTAGCTGCCTTGGATTTGACAAATAGATTTAAATCCTTTGTCACTTATCCTTGAAAATGGCTTCGCTATCGATGTAATTATTGAAATTTAAATAAAACTGTTCAAATAGCCAAGTTAAAAACATGTAATGAACATGTTTTATTCCTCAAAAGTGTTATGACTTATATTACCCAACACTTTTTGCATGATAGGTATTTTCAAATCTTCTGCGGGATATAATCCAAATGTTTACAGAAACACTGTGCTCTTTTGGAAAGAGACTCGATTCCTTAGACGAGTATTCCAGATCCACGAATGAGGGGGAACGACAAAACTTGCTGGGCACACTTCACTGACGCGGCAGTATAGTGCTCAGGAAATTCTGCCATGCAAGAGTACCATCACCTGTCAGTCCCCTTCTGAAAATCACCAGCTACTTCTGCTGCTACCTTCTGCTCATACCGTCTGCTGTTATCATCTGCCACAAGGACCTGAAACACACAAAATCATGCTTTGAAACATTTTATTTTTTGTTAGGTTTCTGAGGTGGAACTGGAAATCCGACTGGCAAACACTGCTGCATATCTCATCATTACCTATATGATGATATATTTATTATATGGCACAACACAACATTTGGCAATCTTGATGCTTACAAGAAATAATGGAGATTCTATCATGTTTGCGATGCTATTGTTGATAAATCTTGTACTCGCTTCAGTAAATTGAAACTGCAAAGGATGAAATAAATATATATATATGTTATTGATGTATTTAGACGATGTACTCTGTACAAGTCTCAATTAAGTGTTTTGTCTTGTCTTGATAAAATAAACACAAACCATTTAACTTTACTATCAACATTAATTTGTTCATTATTTTGCTAATTTACAAAATATTTTATTTTCAACCGGAACATTAATATTAAGGTGTGCTGGTAATAACATGGTGTCCACTGGTGTCCACTTATTTGGAATATAACGGTACATTTACTACTCTCTAAGATAATTACTCATCAAAATTACAAGTATCTGTGTAATGTAAAGACTTTTAAAGGGAGAATCATTATTTGGTTGTTTGTGAGTTGTCAATATTGCTTTTTATTACTAAAACGTTTTTGGGTCAACTTGAATGGAGCACCTGTGTTTCTTCAAAGTTAATTTTGACACATTTATCTTCCTTGAGTTACAGAGCTAGTGATACCAGCTCACCTTTGATTCCAAAATCTTCATTGATCTCTACAAGGGAAATAAGTCTTTAAGTTCGGGAGGCACAACATCTGTTACTAGAACATAAGGAGACATTTCCATACACTGCAATGTTATACAGCTGTTGCTGAATCATTATAATGTGTAAGACATGATTTATAATTTAAAAAGTCGATGTTGTTGTTAGTGGCCGGAGACTTTTATTTCTAAGAAATATTTCATTTACGCGAAATTGGTGTTTTTTGCAAGGCACATAAATAATTATTTATCATATTTTTATTTTCATCACGAAATATAGAAAAACAACCAAATTGTGCCAGCCTGGAAACATTGAGCTTTGCTAGAATGGCCAGATTTACAGTGTAATATATCTTATGTGTTTAATTTGAATTAATGTTTATCAGAACAGTTATTGTTGTTCACTGAAACTGTAGCTTTTGGAAGATGTGGGAGCATTACTGATAACTGAATCACTGACACATGATATGCCTTTTGTAGTACATTCCTGTTATCAAGTTACTGATCTATACTTGATACCCGGAAAAGTAAACAAAACCCATCTCTGTCCTCATTTTGCCTTCTATCCCAGATGTGCATTTAGTCAGACCTCCTTTGAGATGATGAGATGGGAAAGTTGTAGTGTATGCACATTGACTCTAATGAGAAACATAGAAGTTTTGGTCCAACATTTATCAGGAATACTGGGAAACAAGAAACAAAAATTCTGTAAAACACAAGCTACAAATTTCATGAATGAAATGAGAAACACATGTAGGTCTGCACAACTGGGTAGTAAAAATCAGGTGCCATAGTTTGTAGGCAGATATTGCATGTAAAGACAGATGTTCCAGGTAAATTGGTCCAAGTGCCATTGCTAACATTTCACCAGAACTATGGCTGGGTGGATTTGTTATGATAATTTAAGAGCTTTTGTTTGAAAGACTCTGGTGTTTGTTATAGTTGTAGGCATGCTAGGTTTCTGTGAGTGTTATGGTTATATTAAATCTGTTCCTTTGTCAGTAATGTGTTGCGTTTTATGTATTATATTTTTTTAATTTAATTCATGTTCATGTAAAACTGGTCATGAACAAAAATATGTGCGCACCATTTAAGTCTGTAGTACATGTACAATCAGACTACCGGTATTTTGCATTGTTACTAAGCCCATGTGAGAACAACATTTAACAAGTGTGTAGTTATTATTTCTGAGCTGAGTTAAAAAAGTGGTTCATTTAAAAAAAAAATTGTCTGCATGTGTTGGGCAGTTTTCCCTTTTTGGACATGTAATCTGTTCATAACAGTTTAATTTCTTGGGGTCTCAGGTGGGCACCTTAGGTGCCTTTGGCACTCTTGTTATATAATTGAAGCTATTTGGTCTGCTGTTCTCTATCAGGAGAACAACACTGTGAAGATTCTTGCATGCTGGCTCACAGTTATTAAACTGGACAGTTATTCATATATTACAAGCAGCAATTTGTTTCCAACCAGCCCTACCCTTTATCAGGCCACCCATCTGCATACTCTGTCTCCTGACCAGACCAATCAATCGCCACAAGCCTAGAGAGCCTAATATTGTGTCGTGTTCTGAGAAAACTGGGCATAATGCTTGTGCGTAAATTGTCATCCCGGATTAGCCTGTGCAGTTTCCGCTTTTATGGGATTTTTCCTTTAAATGATGTCTCTTCTAAGCGAAAATCCAGTTTAGGCGGAAAGTGTCTTCCCGGATTAGCCTGTGCGGACTGCACAGGCTTATCTGGGACGACACTTTACGCACATGCATTATGCCAAGTTTTCTCAGAACACGACACTATTATATTCTTAGACTTTTCACAGAAAGCCAGTTTTCATAGTCAGGAGTCAAGAAGATTTGTTTCATTTTGAGTATTGGAATTGGGTTATAAAACTTAATGAAAGCGTCAACAGTAAATTTGATTCTCACGGGCTGAACATTTGTACTTTTAATGAGATTTGTCCACCTGTTCAGGATTGATAAGACACATAAAAAGTATGCATGCAGATGATGCTGTAGCACTTACAGGTGGTCGGTAGTCGAGTGGAAAAAAAAACAACACTGGTCTACCATTCCAGCGGTTGTGGGTTCAATCCCTGTCCGGGGCATTGGAAATTTCAGAAATGCTTCAAGTGTTTCCCACCCAACTAGAGATGTAATGGTATGAAACCCAGGTAATTTTCACGTGTATCGGTGCTATACACTAAGCATGTAAAAGAACCAAGGGATCAATTCGCAAAGAGCTAGGGTATTGCACCCGGATTCCTTGTATCTCAAAAACTGTCTCTTATACCCCCTGTCTCTTCAGCAAAACCAAGGGACCCCATTGGAAATAAGTGCTTGCACTTTCATGGGTTATCCTTGACTGCAAGGTCAAAATAAATACAAGTCAAAATAAATACAATACAATTGCATTTAGTAGGTTGCATAAATTCCAATTTTATTTACCTAGTTATAAAAACTTCAGAAATATTAAATGAGTTAAAATAAAAGAAGAATGTCAGACGTAAGAGGAAATTAAATTGCATTCAAACAAATGAATCCAGTTTTGGGGCTATTTTGGCAGCCATATTTCTGAGAAACCCCAAGTACTGTTCTTCCCGGAAACATACTAAACTGTGTCTAAATTGGCCTATTACTTGCAAAACAATCAAGGTGAAGGGAAATCTGTTCCACTTAATGCTGAATTACCATAATTTTGCTGCATTCCACATCACACTGTATGCCTTCACAACTAAATGAATGTTAATGACATTATTATGAATCCATCATTATTTTTGGTGCAATATTAGCTTTTGATGAAGACCTATTATATCTCTGGAACTCATTACAACCATCAGTAGCTGCCTTTGTCTAAATGTAAAACTTTTAAGTGGTAGATGAAATGAACCGAAAACACTTTCAATTTTACCCTACCATCGTCATTACGATGAAATTCCAAGTGTTTGGAAACTTCATTATTTTCATCTATGAAATGCCAGATTCATATTACTGACTTTGTATGACCCCTTCCAAGAATGCCTCATATTATTGCAGTCTCACTGCCCGCCTTTCTTTGGAGCCGAAATCCTGTCTTTGTTATAACTTTGTCATTTATTGGTGGATTTTGAAATAACTTGGCTCACATGTCAATGATCATAAGATGGTGTGTCACATGTCATGCCCGTCTCCCTACCTCAAAGGTCAAGGTCACACTTAGAGGTCAAATAGGACCATAACAATACCTGTCTCTTCTATAACTTTGTTATTTATTGATGGATTTGGTAATGATTCGGCATCAATTTCAAACATCATAATGACCATGTGTCACCTTTAAACCCATATCCCTACTTCAAAGGTCAAGGTAACACTTTAAGATCAAAGGTATGATTTGACCATGAAAATTCCTCTTTGCTATAATTTACCCATTTATTAACAGATTTTGAAATTACTTGTCACTAATGTCAACCATCACAATAAAATGTGTTGTGTGTAACACCCCCCGCCCCCCTCCCCAATTTCCCTATAGGTCAAGGTCACACGTAGAGGTCAAAGGTCAGATTTGACCATGAAACAGCTTGTTTTTGACATAAGTGGAGTTCTTAAACAAAAGTGGAATGTGTGGGCATCTGTTCTATAAGGACAGATATCTTGTTTTCAAATATGTATAAATGTTTGATTCCTGTTGAATTTTATCAAATTTAATTTAAAAAATATTTTGGTTTAGTATGTATCAAAATATTGTTGTGTAAAAGCATGTTAATTCAATTTGTTCAAATGTTTAAAAGAGTTGTATATTTTCCCTGTGATATAAAATTATTTCAAATTGTTAATTAAAAATTTAAAATCATTAAAATATCTTCTTAAATTCTTGACTACTTACATTGCTCGTTAAAAATCCTGTAAAGAAATGTACAAAACCACTGAATGTAAGGTTTGTGCTTATTTAATTAAACCTGTCTCGATGTAACAAGCCACTCCATAAATAGAGTCCTTTATATGCATTAAAGCTCATGTACATGCATTTCATTGCGCAAGGTGATTATACATGTACATTTAACATGACTCATGATGATTTATCATGGGAGACATGTTGACATTTGGCTGTGAAATCATGCAACATGCACATGATGAAGTAAAACATCTCATTATGGTCCTCATAAACAAGTTAATTAATAGCTGTTAAACAGTTACAGTTTAGAGGACAGACGGTTTACCTTGAACACTTTTGTGCAGTTTTACGGTGGATTGTACGGTGCATCATGTAGATACCACACTTCACATGATTTCTTGCTGTCAAATTAAACCGTCATTTGCAAATTTTTGTGTGCAGTGAATTCACATGCAATTTGCAGTTGTGCAAAATTGCAGAGTCTTGAGATTTATAAGGTTTTGGAACATGTTGACACGACAAATAATTTTGATTTAAAGGCAAACACAAGATGCCGAAAGGAAAATTATAAACATATCAATTGTTTAAACCAAAACTTATACACATGTAAAATAAAGCATTTCCCCCAAATGATATGTTCCATTTTCTTTGAATAAGTGGAAAAGGACGTTTGATTTAGTTTATTGATTACATTCTGTGTCCTAGATTCCAGAGACATTAAATATATATCATAATGTTTGCAGGGAGAAGTCCTGTATTTTTTTGTCAATAGAACTTATAAATTTTGGGGGTAGACCGTCTTATAGGTTTAAAATTTAAAAAAATGGTTTAAAAGTTGGTGTAACAAATTGGGAAATTAAGGATAATTTTAACCCAAATAACATATTTTTATGTCCACCAGTATATACTGGGGGACATATTGTTTTTGGCCTGTCTGTCTGTTGGTATGTTGGTATGTTGGTCTGTTTGCGCCAACTTTAACATTGGCCATAACTTTTTATACGCCCGTATAAAATACGGGACGTATTATGTGAAACCCCTTGGCGGGCGGGCGGCGGGCGGGCGGGCGGCCGTCGGGCAGGCGGGCGGCCGGCGGGTGGTGGCGGCGTCCACAG
>VMBQ01005638.1:19157-50666 GCA_007657795.1 Dreissena rostriformis
TGCCCACGTTACTCGAGATCAGGATCTACCTCACGATTTGTCTGATCGCTCCTTAAAGCTTGAACAGGTACAGATTTTTATGTCCACCAGTATATACTGGGGGACATATTGTTTTTGCCCTGTCTGTCTGTTGGTTTGTTTGTTTGTTTGTTTGCGCCAACTTTAACATTGGCCATAACTTTTTCAATATTGAAGATAGCAACTTGATATTTGGCATGCATGTGTATCTCATGGAGCTGCACATTTTGAGTGGTGAAAGGTCAAGGTCAAGGTCATCCTTCAAGGTCAAAGGTCAAATTTATGGGTCAAAATCGCTCAAAAGTGGACATAGTGTTTCACAAACACATCTTGTTTTCCAATTAAAATGACTTATAAGTGTGTGAATTTTAATTTGTAATAGTTTAAATAACTGATAGATTTCAAATGCTTTAAAAAATAATTCATAGACGCGTAAGAAGAAGCATTTAAAAAAAAAAATGAGGCTTATAAAATCTAAAAAATACAATATTATAAGCCGTAAAAATGAATGTTTTTATAATGAATTCCAATTTTGACAATGTATACTAATTTTATTGAGACTTCATAGAATTTCAGAATGGGAATCATTTCCATAATTATAGAGAACAGATTCACTGCTTTTGAATTGATATGAAATATGAATTGACCTTCACATTCTAGTATGTTTCCATATTATTTGTTATATGATATGCTAAATTTATTGAATTATTTAGTGATTTATTATACAGACCACATACTTTTTGCCAATGTTTTACTTGATTTTTTAAACCATTATTTCTGAAAATATTAGATGTAAAATTTTATAAATCTTATTTGTATTAGATTTTGAGTCAAAAAATCAGTAAAGATAAGATTGACGTTAAAAAAGTGTGCTTGGAATATTCATGATTGAAGGAATGAATCAATAATTAGCTAAACAAAGCAAGTTTTATCTTGCAAGTTCAACATTATACTTGAGAAACTGTTTTACATACCCGGTGATAACATCTCCATATAATTTATAGCTGTTTCAAAAACAAACACACTTTGAGGTTATAAACATTCTGACATGCAGCTTACACTTAGGGATTGGGGTAGAAAGTTTACACAATGTGAGAACTCTGGCACTCCTGTTTATAGCACTTTCGTGCACTGCCTCAAACCAGTTATTAACTGGAAATCCTGAGAATGTTGATAACAGTTATAATCGCTTTCCAAAGTAAAGCCAATAAACCAATCACATCCAGATCTGGCATTTTCCAGATAATTAAAACTCCTTTCCTTGTTTTAGAAATGTTAATCCTCTCCCCATGTGGCATTCCTAAGATGGCATTATTGGTACTTATACACTGTATAAAGGCACACCATACAAGCTCTTTTTCATTATCTTTTCTATCAGCTGACTTGGAAATGGCTTTGAATGATTTCATTAATGAGCAATATTATTTATTTATTTATTTATTTATTTATTTATTTATTATTTTCCATTAATTAATTGATTGAGTGAGTGAGTGAATTAACTCACTCACTCACTCACTCACTCACTCACTCACTCACTCACTCACTCATTCATTCACTCACTCACTCATAAACTCACTCACTCATTCATTTATAATTTACATTTTAGGAAAAATATTTCCTGTTTCAATTTCACATTTTGTTTATGGTGTAAAAGAATCAAACAATTCCTTTTGAATGTTTTTTCTGAACCAGATTTATAAATTCTTCACTATGTATGTGTTATAAATTGTCAAAAACGTCAGAACCTATGTCCACCTGGTTGGTGTACCAAATCAATTAATTCAATTACATACAGTAAGTCCCTAAGAACATAAATTATTACTTGTATAACCTTTCTGTATTAATTTGAACTTACTCCCGATCTATTTGACATGCAATCCCACGGTCATCCCACTTACTGTGTGCAGCTATTACAGGACCTTTATTGCTATAAGTACCACTCTTCACATACAGAATAGACATTTCATTGACATGGCCATCATTGCTGACAGTTTTGTATGACAACTGTTGACATACACTGCTGAGATGTTAATTGAAACATCAAATGTGTCGCGTTCTGAGAAAACTGGGCATAATGCTTGTGCATAAATTGTCGTCCCAGATTAGCCTGTGCAGTCCTCACAGGCTAATCAGGGACGACACATTCCGCCTAAATGGGATTTTTGCTAAAAAGAGACTTCATTTAAACGAAAAATGTCATAAAAGCGGATAGTGTTGTCCCTGATTAGCCTGTGCGGACTGCACAGGCTAATCTGGGACGACACTTTACGCATTATGCCCAGTTTTCTCAGAACAAGACTCAAACAAGAAATGCTTGCTTCTTACATTATTTTCAAATATTGAACCTAAGTGACATTTAACCCTTTGCATGCTGGGAAATTTGTCGTCTGCTAAAATGTCGTCTGCTGAATTTCTGAAATAAGCATTTTCTTCGATTTTTTTCAAAGAATACTATCAGAATAGCAAACAGTTAGGATCCTGATGAGACGCCACGTTCTGTGGCGTCTCATCTGGATCCAAACTGTTTGCAAAGGCCTTCAAAATCCGGTTCTAGCGCTCAAAGCGTTAAAGCTTACACTTTTACATTTTTAAGAATTGTAAAGCTTTATAATTGGAAAGGATCATCAACTAACGTTAATTTTCTGATTGAAAATCGAAATCATCTGGGAAGTAATCAGAGAAAGTGAAAAATTTAAACAATATATAATATGCTTATAGTTACATTATTTCAAATAATCTTTGAAGAGTGAAGTTTATTTATTTCTATTATATTATTCCTATTCCTTCTGTGAGAAATTTGTTGGTGATTATTTGTTTGCATCAAAATTCAGTCCTATAGTTAATGGGGAAGAGAATCTTTATAGGAATCATGCTCTGTGAAAAGGGGGTGAGACCACTTTTCACAGAGCAGGCTCATAGGCATATTTCTGTTCAATGCAGAAGTTATATCAAGTTGATTTACCCATTGCATGCTGGGAAATTTGTCGTCTGCTAAAATGTCGTCTGCTGAATTTCTAAAATCATCATTTTCTTCACTTTTTTTCAAAGATTACTATCAGAATAGCAAACAGTTTGGATCCTGATGAGACGCCACGTTCTGTGGCGTCTCATCTGGATCCAAACTGTTTGCAAAGGCCTTCAAAATCCGGTTCCAGCAGCGCTCAAAGGGTTAATGGTTCATTAAGGCTCATAACCCCCTGTAATTGTTTGTTCACTGTCTGTCCTGCTAGATTAATGGCCAGGTTCTAACTCTACTATGTGACTGGCTTACTTCCTTGCAGTACTTGATGCTGTCATGTCAGGCATGTTAACAACATTATTTCACAAAACCTGTACATGCCATCCCCCACCATCATAAACCCAACCCTATTTACCATAACCAATTAAAATTCATTTGATTTAAATGACATTATCATGATCAATAAGAAAAGAATAAGAAGAACAAAAAGAAGAAATATTAATTATTGGTTCATGTAACCACAAATACTTCTACATGTTTTTCATATTATATGACACCTTTTTTTTAATGACACATTGACATATGATCATAAATGACAAGGTTAAAAACGACTGGTTGCTGTAACTGTGGCAACACTCAAATCAGAAATAAACTCTCATTTAGGCGGTATAAAAGCCACATCTTCTTTAAAACTGCCCATCACGTTGAGTCGTTAATGACAAATAATGCAATTAAAATGATGTAACTGTGCTTGTTACACTACAAGGAAGTTAAAATATTGGCAACAAAGAGACAGATGAACATTGGATAACTCAAGACAGGCATTATTATTATATAATAAATTCATTTGAGCAGTGCATACATTTTATAAGCAAATTTGGATAATTTGATATTACATGTAAGCTAGACTTTCCAACAAACAGTGCGAGCTATACAACTCACCTAAATGTCATCTACGCAATGCAACATCTCCACATCACTGTTTCTACTACAGGTATTTACTGGCAATCGAAACTTCACACATGTGTTTGGGGTCATTGTATGAGTTTGAATGACAAATTTCTTAAACTCTGACCTGCAAAATCACTGTTTCTAGTACAGGTATTGCACTGAAACTTCAGGAGTGTTTGCTGTCTTTGTGTGAGGTAACTGACCAAGTTCCATAACTCTGACCTTCAATTAAGCAGAATTATGCCCCTTTTTAGTGTGCAGAAAAATGGTTATGGTAAATGTGCAACATTGTGTCTCATTTCATTATCAAATTGATAAATTTTTATTTTGTTAGTTTAAACCTTTTTATTTTAGCTCGATTGCAACGAAAGCCTAAGGCTTATTTGAAATGCTCTCGAGTCTATTCCTGGGACTAGAACCAGTATTTGGTGTCTTTGGGGGAGATCAAAAGAACGCTCCCACTGTGGGGATCGAACCCATGACCTCCCGATCGCTAGGCAGACACCATATCCATTTTGACCTATTTTCATCTGTTGGTTAACATAACCATGTAACTACTACAGATATTCAACTTCAAATATGTCTTTGTGGTCATTGTCTTAGGTTAATGAAACCATTCATTATACAAACAAAGCCTATGAACAGTCGAGCGATCTGTCTTAGGACAGCTAGCTGCTCTTGTTTAATTTGAAATAGAACCAATAGCAGTTAATTTAAAACTAGCAGAAATAATTAAGAAATATGTGTACTTCAGGCAAACTATTTGATCTAAAACTAAACTTCAGTAAAAAACATATGTCTAGCTACAGGTTGTTTTCTTGTTAAACTGCGGAGCAATTAAGTAAAACAATTATTACAGGAGCATAAAAATAATGCATGTCCACTTAAAAAAATTAACATTATCAATATTTTGTTAATTATAATATTGTGTGGGTTATAAAACCTCAACAATGAACAATATGTAAATATTTACCTAAAAAGTCCATTCCAGGTAACGTAGGAACAAGAATGATTGTACACACTGTCAGGCTGTTTGTATTGACAGGTGATGTGAGATAATATACCTGGTAAATAACAGACACAGAGCTGATGTTGGTAGATAAATACCTGTTATGAATTAATTATTGCTGCCAAACATTGTATAGTTGAACTTGCTTCTGAAACAAATCAATACTTGGCTCTCTGGTAGAGAGAAAACTGGAAATACAATTTAATAAGCCAACAATTCTCTTGCATGTCTCACGGCTACAAATGTTGGTGAAGAAAAACTGTTTAAGAATTCTCATATTAATATCTGTTTAAAGAAATGGAGCAATAACACATTTCTGAAATAATTGTCCCATATATGTGTTGTGTAATTACTTTTGTGATTATAATAATTCCATTTACACAGTCATCATATACTGTAAATGTATATTAACTGTATATCTGTAAATGCTGTGTCATAGTATAAATGTCAGTACAACTAAAGATGTTTAACCCTTTGCATGCTGGGAAATTTGTCGTCTGCTAAAATGTCGTCTGCTGAATTTCTAAAATTAGCATTTTCTTCGATTTTTTTTCAAAGAATACTATCAGAAAAGCAAACAGTTTGGATCCTGATGAGACGCCACGTTCTGTGGCGTCTCATCTGGATCCAAACTGTTTGCAAAGGCCTTCAAAATTCGGTTCCAGCGCTCAAAGGGTTAAAAGTACATGACTTTCATCAAAAGATGGTGTGGTTGTTTTTGTTCCAATGACCAGTAGCTCAAACAGATGTTGTGTTGGTTTTTGTTCAAATGAACAGTTGATCATATTATGAAAACAGTCAACATCATTTTCATCATACTTAAAATTTTACCCATTATGTAACAAATTATAAATCAATCCTAAAATATTATATACAAAGTCAATAACAGTATGTAACATCACTCTCGTTCTTGATAATATTGGTCTTTTCGCATGGTATCATGGTTATCATGATATTTAGTAAATATTATCTTTGAGACAGTGAAATTCCCTTTGTTGTAGATAAACTTGTGCGATTTGTATGCTCCGTGTGTACATGTTCCAATTATAGTCTAAATTGAACAACTTCGTTTTCTCAATTTCATATTAAACCACTTCACATTAATGATTTAATGTTTTAAGATCATGTATGTTCTTTGTTTTTATGCTAATAATATTAATTGTTTAAAGAGAAAACTTGTACACATAAAACGCCGATGGTAATAAACTTTTATGATCATATTCATTACAGAACATACATCCATGATTGATGTAATGATATTTTATTGGGTTTGGTATTAGATTGTATTTTTTTTTAATCTTTAACTTTGAATCACATATATAGAAAATAACAGGTTTTAACTGTCCTATCGTTGTGTAATATATCATGTGAAGCTTATTAGCATAAAAAGGAGGAGCCTGATAATATTACACAAAGATAGAGAAGTAACCTGTTTTTGTGTTTATCATTCCTAAAACTATGTCCCCACTTTTAAGTTAATAATAAAATATAATCGCATTGATTCTGCATTTTTGGCGAGAATTAATATTTTTTATGATGTTTGACATGTTAATTATGATGTCATAAGTACTTGAGATTAATATTTGTAAAATTATGTTTTAGCTGTTTTTGTTTTTTTTGTGTATAAAATGTAATACATCTTGGTATCAAATTGTTTTTCTTGTTGAATCTGATTTATTTCCACCGAAAATGAAGACTTCATGGCTCATTCAGAGTAATATGTTGTACCTCTAAAAATTGACTGATATAAATACAAATTGTATGAGGCACCTTTGTATGTGTCAAATATATACATAGAGGTATGATAAATAATTGTTATTGTGCAGCAATTATTGAAACACTTTATTGAATTTATTTAACTAAATTAACTATATTTTACCATGTTCTATTTTGTAAAAGTGGACTCTGTGAAACAAAAATGTTTATTTTATTTAAAATTTTAAGTACCTTATACATACATACTGTACATATAGATATGTATACCTCACTCTGATTTCCATTGTTTAAATTCTCATTTATCCATCGCTGAATCATTTTTTAATAGGCTAGGACATTGAAAGATAATATTACCATGAGCAGTTTATGATTTGTAAAGTACCCAGCATGTGGGACTTAAAATAGTAAATCCCTAGGCCTCCATTAACATCATTCTTTTCTGAGTGAAATATATTTTTTTTAAACCCTCAACTGATATTACTATATACTAGGCTTGTTTCAATAAAGAAATATTGACTCAATCTGGTTAATTTATGGATTATTACATAAAAACATTACCTGTGATGTATATTTGTAAACTCCAAGTTGAAATTCTTCACACAACTATAATATCCATCCACATGTCTAGCTGAGGTATAACCGAAATCTGACATTAATTTTCCAATTTAAAATAGATTAGTTTCTTAGACAAGAACTAATGTCTGAGCCTATCTGAAACTACATGTACTGCACTGTCTGTTCAATAGAGGACGTGTCAAATGTGGCCAACCTTTTATCAGGTCTGACAACACCTAATGTGGCGGATGCAATCTCTCGCTTAATCTAGCACAGTGTTTTGTAGTTCATAACTTTTCTATGCACCACATCTCAAGTTATTGTTTGCTGTCGGTGTTCAAATATTGTAAATCAATGATAAAACAGTGCTTTTTAACCCATCTCATTTTAGTTTGGTATAGTATTATGTGTTGCAGGGCCAAACATTGTTTGTTATCATTCAACAAAATCTTAATTCCAGCTTGTATTGAATTGAGATACAATGTACTGATAATAACTCGTTGACAGGTTTGCACAATATGACTTGAAAAAAAAATGAATGATTGGAATTTTAATTCATTTCTGTATTAAAAGCCTTTCTGTTCAATAACATTGAGCTGTTATAATCTTATTGAAAGTTTCAACAACCATAATCATGTTGGTTAAGGCACTTTGTAGTTTTATAATTACACTCAGAGGAATACTTTTTTTCTTGGCTTGCAAGCAAGCCTTGCTATAGTGTGAAGACTCAGTTTTCCTGAATTTACTCATGTGTTAATTCACTAAGAAAATGTTGAAATACACGGATAAAAATTGTTATTCTATTAATGTACTGTACTTGTATTTGTAGTTTTTTCAGTTTTCATAAGAATGTCATCTTTCAATGTCATCTTTCAATGTCAGCAATTAATATATGCATTTGTCTTCATACCTCAATATGTTTACATTGGGTTACATGTATTATTAGCTCGGCTGTTTTTGAAGGCCGTTTTCGAAGAAAACCCGAGGTATTGTCATAGCCAGCTCATCTGCCGTCCGCGTCGTCCCAACTTTAACATTGGCCATAATTTTTGCAATATTGAAGATAGCAACTTGATATTTGGCATGCATGTGTATCTAATGGAGCTGCACATTTTAAGTGGTGAAAGGTCAAGGTCATTTTTTTTTTCAAAACTGCACCCACAGCTGAGCGTTGGCACCCGCTCTGCGGTGCTCTTGTTTAAACAGTTACAGCATATTTTAATTGGTGGTATATATACACTTTTGCCTTACATACATTTATATAATACAAGTTGCTGCGACATTAACACATGAAGGAGTACACAACTAAAATGATCAGTAATATATGTAAATTCATCTTACAGATGAAACTCACTTAGTAGGTATAATGTGAATTGAATTGATAAAAGGGACACATTTCTGTATAATTTACATAACAACTTGCCCAAAGCAAGAAAGTAAATGTCAGTTTATTATATGATCAGTTCATCAGATGATAAAGGTGTGCTGATGGTTTTGATAAGGAAAATGTACCCACAACCTCTAGGTGTCATCTTGACTGATGAGAGTTAATTAATATTTATGTTACTTAATTACATGACAGAATTTACTGCCTTATTCAACAGGTTTTGTTAGGTGTTAGACACTTTTTGTTATATCTTCAATATTAAACCTCGAAGTCAATATAAATTGTCATGCAGCCATTATCATTATTGAAGTTATACATGCAGGGTAAAACACTCTATTGTAGAAGATAATACACACATCATATAATTTATTTCATCATGTTATAAAGACTTTTTATGAATAAATGTACCAGTACAGTTTGTATGACACAACAACACCCAAAAACAGGTACAAATGGAAAGTGATTTATTTCAAGTTGTATGAATAAAGAAATTATTCATGATTGGGAAACTTTGCAGGAGATTTGTACTTTAAGTTGTACCAATTTTAAACAATTATATAAATTATCCTATGTTCAGATTTCATCAAACTGTTTGACATTTGTCAAACTTGCACTCCTTTACCCTTGGAAAAAATATTAACCAAGTGATTGGTTAATAATTAAATGTGTTTTGCAGTCATAAATGTTTGAAGTTATTCAAGTATGGAAAACATTAAGTGAAATGTTTGATAAAAATGATTGATAACTGTGTCATAAAATTACTTTAGAAGTATAGATATATGCTTAGATGATAACTTGAAAAACCTTTTAATGAAATGTCAGATTTATGGTTATATGTTTTTTAGTATTGAATTGTAACATATATCCTATCACTCTGATTGATACATTAAAAGTACTGGTACAAATAACAACTCCCGGCCCAAAACCCCAGCAATGTTAATGTTCAACGGTTCAATTGGTTTATGTGTTTTTCTATGTTTTGAAAAAGGACTTATTGTTTATTTAATTTGAGGATATACAATTTCTCTTCATTTCCTTGGCTGTATGGCGGGTCTTGTTGGTAAAAAATCAGATCTTTTACAGACATATAATGTTTACATTGTGTTGGGTAAACCTTGTTTGCATTTGAATATTTGATCCTCAAAGAAAACCCTGTGACCATTGTGTATGTGTCAATTGTTATTTTACTAGCAAAATGAAACACAAATAATATTGTTCACCAAAATTGCCACTGGCAAGAGATGTTAGGAAAATATTTACCAAACATGTCAAGATTTCTTTAAAAAGAACTTGTTTAAAAACATGATATCTCTTAGTCTGATCAGTAAATGACATGAAAGTTCTATTTGTTACCAAAACAGATCAAGTGGTATTAACTGTTGTTTGGTCAGTTTGACCAACTGTCAGGAACAGGTTAAAACACACTTTAATGTGACATTTTCTATGGGAAGGCATTAGAACTTGAACAGGTATCTTTTTTATGGAAATACATAATTAAGGTATTCATTAAACAAATACACCATTAGTATATACAGTCAAAACTGACCTAGTGGTCAACTAAAAATAACGGTCAACTACAGACAACGGTCAGTCCGGACTCCCCCCGACGAAAATCTCTATATATTACACTTGGGAATAATGGTCAATCGTCCATAACAGCCAACGGCCAGTATATTTCACTCCCAAAGTCATTTTAAGCTCAGCTGTTTTCAAAGAAAACCCGAGGTATTGTCATAGCCCTCTCGTCTTCTGCGTCGTTGTCGTCGTCGTCGTCGTAGTCGTCGTAGTCGTCGTCGTCGTAGTCGTCGTCGTCCAAAAACTTTAACATGGGCCATAACTTTTGCAATATTGAAGATAGCAACTTGATATTTGGCATGCATGTGTATCTCATGGAGCTGCACATTTTGAGTGGTCAAAGGTCAAGGTCAACCTTCAAGGTCAAAGGTCATTTTTTTTTTCATGTGTATCTCATCGACCTGCACATTTTGAGTGGTAAAAAGGTCAAGGTCAATGATGACCATCAAGGTCAAAGGTAAAAAAACAAAATCCAAGCACCCACGGCCAAGCATTGGTATCCGCTATGCGGTGCTCTTGTTAAACTCGAAACAACGGTCACGAGTCAGTCGTTTCGATTTGCGAAAAGTCAACACATTAATTAATCTGCGTTGTTGTATTTTACCTCTGACGTTATAGCGTCTATTGTGCGTATATTTTACGGGAAAAGAATCTGATTGCGGTAACTGCCTTAGATATGATAAAAGCGGCACGCTAAGAGAAAACAAATAATGACTAAGCGACAATTTAATTTCTGATTGCATGAAATATGTGCAAGTAACAATAACAATGTGTATTAGTAGCAATTAGCGGCCCTGTCATAACGCCATAGTAATAGCGCTTAACAAAATCAATAGATCTTTATCGCTGACAAGGTGTGAACAACAACACTTCGATTGCGTGTGTTATTATAAGAAGGTGATAAAAGGATTAGTGATTGTTTATTGTGGCACAACGGGCATCGAATTGCAACTTTTGTAACAAACTTTCAGCATTTATGGAAGCGGACATTTTGTCAAGTAAAACGTCTGTTATCCAAACACCATTTTCAATTTCCAGGGGAGAAGCTAGCACCACTGGTTATCAGAAAGTCCCGATAACCGATATATGCCAATTATTTTAAGATAAATTGTGCTTAGATGTGTTAATAAAAATGATGTTTGTGTGATGTTTGTGTACTAATAAATATTAAAACTTTTGGATTCTTTGCATGAAAACGATAACGTTATGCCGTACTTAAGGTCTATAACAGCGACGTGCTATTACTTTTGCAGACGTGACATTATAAACACATGACAACCGTAAGGTAAAAATATCTTCCAATGAACGTAATACGAAATATCGGATTTACTGAATTGAAAAGATGCATGAGTAAACAACATAATTATCGTTGATAAACTCCAACGTTTAAGAACAGGAATTTAAATCAATTTATAAGATATTAATCTGTAGTATTCACTAGAAATAATTTATGCTATACTAATTTATCGGCAATCAGCCTTTGTTTAAATAACTATGTTTACAAAATGACTGGGTGGGGTAACGACTTAGCAATACTACCAACTGACCATCAATCTAAAAAGTGGTCATCTTAGAACAACGGCCACCTGTATACAACGGTCACTTTGGTCATTTCCCTTGACTGGCCGCTGTTCTCAGTTTGGACTGTAATACCCTTACTTGCCCGCGTTATTTGGCATAGCCATAGCCGTCTAACCCAGGTTACCAGACATATCTCACCAGGCACTTCGGAGTTATGGCCCTTGAATTTCTAAAAATATAGCTTCAATCCATTAGTCAGTCATTCAGCTCTTTTTGGTTTCAGCTCTCTTACTCGACCTGTTTTCATCGGAAATTCACCCAACTTTTTAAAAATGTTTATTAACATAAAATGGAGGTTCAATTTCAAAAACCTTCTATGTGTGGACTGCACAGGTTAATCTGGAACGACACTTTTCGAACATGCATTAAACCCCGTTTATCAGACTCCAGTAGGCAATGCACTCCATGGGTATCCTTTCTGCATATCACCACACAGACACATTTATTATTATGAATTTGTTTTCTGGTCTGAGAGTTGATCCTTACCTCTGGTGTTTTGTTTGTTTGCTGTACAAATAATACAATGAACAAGATTAGTGTCTTAAGATAGGGGGGAATTAACGCTGGTCTTGCTGCAGACTTGCTAATCCCCTCAGTCTAGTAGGGGTCATGGTGTGACTTTTACCTTTTAACTCATGTGCCTTCTTTTCTTATAGGATTAGTTATATCAAACTTCAGAAGATTTTTTCAGTGTTACAGTAAAAACTCAGCTTTAATTTTGCATACATTTATGTATGTTATAATGCTTGAGTTCTAAAGAGGAAAATCCCTGACTTTGATACTTTGTACTTGGTATCCTTTTAAAAAGAATAATATGACTTGAAAGGACAACAAATTAATTTTACAATATTTAAAAAAGTGTGATTTTCATATTGCCTGTATTCATTTGCAGTGAAGATATGAAAACAAAACCTATGTGGTTACTCTATATTAAACTAAAACCAGTCGTATAATGTTACTTATAATAAAAGTTATAATCCAATTACATTAAAGTTTTAATTGTACTGTTATCATTGAAACATTTCCATAATTTTTCATTTGCGTTGATTGGTTATTTATTTATTCCGTCACAAACCTTTTATAAAAACTGCATTATTGTGTACAATATGAGCAAAAAATAGCCACCTGCATAAGCCAATGAAAAATCTTTAAGTTAAATTGTTACCTTTTGAAGCTGTTTGTGGACTTTGTCAATGTACATAATTGTAGTACAGGTTTATTGACATTTATTGCCAATGAAACATTTTCAGCAGGGTTTTAATTTAGAGGACCTCTTGAATCACACTTGAGGTGGGCTTTGGACACCCTTTGCCTGCCCAGATCAGAACATGATAGGTCAAGCATGCTAATGATAACTGGCGGAGATGAGAGAGAAGCAGTTCTGTTGACCTTTACTGTTATTAAAGATTATAGGTCCATTGATGTGTATTTAGTTGAGAAGATAGATAGATTAACACAGTTTTGTAACAGGTTCTAAAATGCTTTTGAATATAGGTATTCAATTGAAACTTAAAACATGTGTTTGGGGTCATTGTCTTAGGTCACTGACCAAGTTCCGTAACTTTAACCAGCATTTAAGCAGAATTATGCCAATTTGTTGTTCTTAAAATTAACTTAATACCCCCGTCACACCGGACTGGCATCCTTACTGCGTCCTTACGGCGAACCAGGTCGCAGTGAGGACGCCATAGACGCAGTAAGGACGCATGAGGTTGCAGTGAGGACGCCGAAAATTGCTCAGGACGCGAGCCCACGGCGACCACTTTGAACATGTTCAAAGTGGTTGCCGAAGTCCGGCGTTCTTACGGCGTTCTATTAAGGACGTCGTAGGGACGCCGTAGAGACGCAATAGTCGTAGTAGGGACGTGGTAGAGTCGCTGTAAGGTCGCCATAGACGTTCTGTGGTTGCCACTCAAACCCACAGAAGATGATCATTGACTGAAAGGTATGTCGCCGTGTCGTTGCTGCTGCGGGGACGCCATGGTCGCAATAAGAACGCAGTAAGAACGCCAAGGATGCCGTATGGTCGGCTTTGGTCGCCGTAAGAACGCCGTAAGGTCGCGAGGGACGTATTAAGTGAGGACGCGCAGAACGCCATAAACCAGGACGCTGGTGTGACGGGAAGGCGAAAAACAGCATTTTTACAGAAAAAGTCATTGGCCTCCTTAATACTACGACAATCAGAAATTTCCAGAAACACAGTCTTATGTCGCCGTTAGGACGCCAGTCCGGTGTGACGGGGCTATAAGGTAGATGCACAAAATCTCCATAACACTGTTTCTTCTACGCTTGTAACAGGTTTTTAAGTGAAACTTCCCACATGGGTTTGAAGTAATTGTGTGAGGTCACTGACCTGCACTTTAGCTGAATTATGCCACTTATTCTACTTTCAGGTTTATGTTTGCATGCAACAACTCTAAATCTCTGTATCTACTACAGTTATTGATATGAATCTTTATATATGTGCTCAGGGTCTTTATTAACCGTCACTGACTAATACTTTTAATTTTGACCAGCTTTTTTGCATGACTACAGATTCAATTGAAACTTCAAACATATCTTAGGGATCATCATTATACAAGTGACCTTTGTGGTCATTATATCAGGTGACTGACAGAAAATGTAAATTACACTCTTAACCCTTTGCATGCTGGGAAATTTGTCGTCTGCTAAAATGATGTCTGCTAAATTTCTAAAATAAACATTTTCTTCATTTTTTTTTTCAAAGAATACTATCAGAATAGCAAACAGTTTGGATCCTGATGAGACGCCACGTTTTGTGGCGTCTCATCTGGATCCAAACTGTTTGCAAAGGCCTTCAAAATCGGGTTCCAGCGCTCAAAGGGTTAAAATAGAAGAATAGTTGAGTGCGCTGTCTTGGGACAGCTCCTCTTAAGTTTGAGTAATAAGTCGTTACTGAGAAGATATTCATAGATACAATATTAATATTNCAGCTTTTTTGCATGACTACAGATTCAATTGAAACTTCAAACATATCTAAGGGATCATCATTATACAAGTTCTTTGTGGTCATTATATCAGCTGACTGACAGAAAATGTAAATTACACTCTTAAAATAGAAGAATAGCTGAGTGCTCTGTCTTGGGACAGCTCCTCTTAAGTTTGAGTAATAAGTCGTTACTGAGAAGATATTCATAGATACAATATTAATATTGGAAGGAATATTATACAAAGTATTACAATAGAATAAAAAAATAGGGGAGGACATAGGATGGGTCATTACAAACGAGCAATCAGTTACCATAAAAATGTTCTACATTTACAGTATTAACAATATTGACTTAAAGACATAATGACTGTGCATATAAAGAATTATTACTAACATAAAGGAGTCCACATTTTTCTTAATACTTTGTTGTCAACAGTGTACTGGTGTCCTTGTTATTGAGTCAAACTTCTGGACTATTGATCTTAAGATACTAATATTAAAAATATTGATTGCCCTCGGGCAGATGACCTTTCGCTGACCTGACCCCTAAGGGACCCTGATACTGATATGGAGTTATTTGAGAATGCAGTTCCTGTTTTGTTTGTAGAATAAAGTCATCACAGAGTTGCTACTGGTTACTTTTAAAGCTGAAGAAAACTTTAGTGTGTAAAATGCTTTTGATACATTGAAAATAAATTTATTTGACTTAAACACACAATATTTAAAATAAGTATGCAAACATCACATTTATTGACTTAATTGTAAGGTTAGTTTACATGATGGTTTTTCAAAAGCTTTTGTTTCATTTGTTATGGCAGTGTAGAGTCATCATTGTTAAATTTGTTACTCGTAATTAAGATAAATGTGTCTCCGTTCATCCTGCATACATGTAGCTCAGATGTAACAATGGTGACACTGTCATTTGGCACATCCTGTGGAGGCTTTCATAAATGTTTAAATGTAATTTATGATATACTGATGTATATAATGTGACTTAATGAGGAACAAACAGCTCAGTTTATATAGCATGAAGACCTCTGGCAAACCAAAATTAACTGAAAAGATGCATCATTTTGATTGATAGTACAGTCGAAACCCGATGGATCAAACTCGCCAGGACCGACAACAATAGTTCGAGCCATCCGGACTTGGAGCCATCCGATTTCTAATATACTTTTGTTTACATAAGTCTGCAAAACATTGGCACCTCCAGTTGAAGAGTATTCATATTGCCTAAACTCCGTACTACTTTCGTCTTTTTAATTAATAAGAACCAAATATATACTTAATATTTTTATAAACCAATATGTTAAAAGTTACACATTCAATCCAACAAATATCATATAAAGTAAATTATATCAGCATGTTTTTACGAAGCAAATATACGGGTACATGAAACAGCGCAAAAGGAAAAAAACAACATGCATCAGCACTACTGTAATGCATATGGCAAAACTACAGACGGAAATAAGCTGATTTTATAAAAAAAAATGTCATCTTTACTCAAATCAATAAACGATTGAGTCGATGACATGTTTGCAACCGGTGTGACTTTAATTATATTATTATATGACGTGCCTTTAATTATAAGATCCTAATCGATTAACAGTTTTATGCGACCCGAAGTGAGTTCGAGCCAACCAAACAAAAGAACGTGTGAAAACTGTGACCGGGACTGTGAAAACAGTTCGAGCCATCTTATAAATCAAGCCAAGCGAGTTAGAGCCATCTGACAAAAATATATATGAATATATAGCAATAACAAATCGGTGCTTCAAGATTTTGAGCCAACCGGAAATTCGAGCCAAGCGAGTTCGAGCCAACGGGTTTCGACTGTAGTTCAGGCTATAGTTGGTTATATTTGTGTGTGTGTGATTTTAAGTTTATGAGGTACTAGAGGGTCATAGCTCTTAATCAAAATGTGATGACCAGGAATGGTTCCCTGTGTGTTCCTACAACATATATTTACTCATACAGACACTTGCAAAATGTTAAAAAGAATTCTCAATTGTAGATGAATTTTCCTGCTATTCTTATAGCGTATCTTTAACTTTGGTAAAATATAATACTGTGGAGGGAAACCTAAGTTAGTATATACTCAAACTCACTCTGGCACAATGGCGACCACCAAAGAAAATCGCATGTTGTGAGCTGGAAATAGTTTAAATAATTTTGTTAATGACTGCAACAAAAACCTAAGGCTTATAATGAGACTGGAGTCTAGCTACACTACAGATCCTTTATAACGCGATTGACGGAATCCAATCAACGCGACCGCGTTATAAACGGATCCGCATTATAAGTTCTGAGCGCATTTATTGGTAAAGNTTTTTCAAAAGCTTTTGTTTCATTTGTTATGGCAGTGTGGAGTCATCATTGTTAAATTTGTTACTCGTAATTAAGATAAATGTGTCTCTGTTCATCCTGCATGCATGTAGCTCAGATGTAACAATGGGGACACTGTCATTTGGCACATCCTGTGGAGGCTTTCATAAATGTTTAAATGTAATTTATGATATACTGAAGTATAAAATGTGACTTAATGAGGAACAAACAGCTCAGTTTATAGCATGAAGACCTCTGACAAACAAAAATTAACTAATAAGATGCATCATTTTGATTGATAGTAGTTCGGGAAGAATATATATAGACTATAATATAGTTGGTTATATTTGTGTGTGTGTGATTTCAAGTTTATGAGGTACTAGAGGGTCATAGCTCTTAATCACAATGTGATGACCAGAAATGGTTCCCTGTGTGTTCCTACAACATATATTTACTCATACAGACACTTGCAAAATGTTTACAAGAATTCTCAAGATGAATTTTCCTGCTATTCTTAAAGCATGATCTTTAACTTTGGTAAACTATAATACTGTGGAGGGAAACCTAAGTTAGTATATACTCAAACTCACACTGGCACATTGGCGACCACCAAAGAAAATCGCATCATTCCTTGATTGATTGCAACAAAAACCTAAGGCTTATAATGAGACTGGAGTCTAGCTTTTTCCTGTGTAGACCTTAGGCTTATAATGAGACTGGAGTCTAGCTATTTCCTGTGTAGACCTAAGGCTTATAATGAGACTGGAGTCTAGCTATTTCCTGTGTAGACCCAAGGCTTATAATGAGAATGGAGTCTAGCTTTTTCCTGTGTAGACCTAAGGCTTATAATGAGACTGGAGTCTAGCTATTTCCTGTGTAGAACTCAATGACTTTGAGAGAGATCATGTTCCCAGAATGTGGATTGAACCCCAGACCGTATACTGACCTCTACAAAGATTCCATATAAGCTATGTTCCACAATATGACAGCCACCTGGGGGGTAAACTCAAACTGCACCCAGACTGACAGCAGAATGCTGCCCCTGCAGGGTATTATCATAGGTCAAGACACATGTGCCGGTATTCATACCTCCCACCCCATGGATCAGACACACTTGTCTGTCACCCTGCCATGTGCACCCATACTGACAGCAGAATGCTGCTCCTGCAGGGTATTATCATAGATCATGACACATGTGCCGGTATTCATACCTCCCACCCCTTGGATCAGACACACTTGTCTGTCACCCTGCCATGTGGCCCAACATTGATTAGTGCACTTATCAAAGGACTCTTGTAAATTCCACCAGATTTAGATAAACATTCCAGCTACCTGTTGAGAAATCAATCAAGATGTCCCTCTCAAACACCATTGACCTCATTTGACAAGATTACCTGCGCTAGTTGATGATTTCGGGTAATACCATAAGACCTTTAATGTGCATTTTATCGGAATATTGTGGTAATAAGCAAATCCATACAAAATCCCTACTGGCTGCAGCAAATCCTGATTATCGGGCTATGAAGTAACAACTGATTGAAATGCTGTAGCCTAGGCAAAAAAAAATGGGAATTTTGTGCATGAAAATTAAATCAAGTCTTAAATATCTAAATATTTAATGTCTAAAAAAGGTTTGTCCGAAACATACATACATTGCCGTATTTAATTATTATTTCAAAATAAATTGCATTCAACCTCTCTTGATATAAACCCTTTAAAAATAAGTAATACCAAAACGTATTACAAATATCAAAATCTTTGTACAAACTGTGGAACTTTTTATAATGTGCAATGTATTAACATACCATACTTTACGGTATCTGTTATAGATAACCTTTTTCAATATCAAAGATTTTTCATTTGTGATTGAAGATTTATTTAAGTGCAATGACTGAGTCATTCACTTGAATGTCGTTATAGTTGAATAACTATGTTGGAAATCTACCCCATTTATTACAAGATAACAGCTTATAATATATGTACATGGTTTAATAAACAAAATGCAAGCCTCAGTATTATTACCATTGTTGAACTTTTAGTTTTCCTTTCAACATAAGAAGCTGAAACCAATTTGATATCGCCATTATATAAAAGTGAATCTCCTGTAATCTCTTTCAGGATGATGTAAGTTTATTATCATTTTTTTGCCCTGGCAGCTTAAAAGGTTGTTTCACTTGTCTCACTGTGAAATAACACATTTGATGTATTTGTCTGGTGGTGAAACAAACAAGCCCATATTTCTCTGTCTATATTGGTAAAGATTGGACCTCCTGTGGATGATGCCTGCCTGAGCTCCAGAATTATTGTGTTTTCATTGATTGTACCTTAAGCCTGTCTTTCTAAAATTGGATTGGTATCGGTATGTGGCCATTGGAAATATGGACATCAAGATGGATATGTTGTCATATGTGTCGTGTTCTGAGAAAACTGGGCATTATGCTTATGCGTAAATTGTCATCCCAGATTAGCCCGTGTAGTCCGCACAGGCTAATCAGGGACGACAATTTCCGCTTTTATGACTTTTTTCGTTTAAATTAAGTATCTTCTTATCAAAAATCCAATTTAAGCGGAAAGTGTCGTCCCTGATTAGCCTGTGACGCACAGGCTAATCTGGGACAACACTTTATGCACAAGCATTATGCCCAGTTTTCTCAGAACATGAAACATATTTGTCCCCTTTTTGAAGGAAAATACCGTCATAGCTGGTTTGAATGTGTTATTTTCATTTAAATCCATGATCCTGAGCTTGATAAAAAATAATGAGTAAAATAATTTCATGAGGAGTTTTGACAGCTTCTTTAGCACAAATTAAAATGAATGTGTTCCTGACAAAAAAGCCTTTCCTTTGATGTATAAGTTGTTCTTGAAGGAGTGCTCTAAGATAGTCCAATAGTTTCTAAGGAGTTTTCTTTAAGATAGACTAATAGTTTCAAAAGA
This sequence comes from Dreissena rostriformis, assembly GCA_007657795.1. Classification (NCBI taxonomy): domain Eukaryota; kingdom Metazoa; phylum Mollusca; class Bivalvia; order Myida; family Dreissenidae; genus Dreissena; species Dreissena rostriformis. Next base: position 39,121 of record VMBQ01005638.1, read on the forward strand.
CATGATCTTATACTAATTAAGCCAGATTTCCTTTAGGGATTACTAAGTGAAACTAGGATATGTCTCCATGGTTGACCTTTTATACCAGCTAATAGGAAGCAGGTGAATGACAACTTATAGTTCAATTGCCTCCGTTTAAACAAAAAAGTACAAAAGGCAAAATTTGGAAGAGCTATGCTTAAAATTAGGTACAGTGAACTTGTTGTGCTGCCTTTTGTTCAAGTGACTTAATTGGAAAGGAACCAGACTTTTATCCGTTGGTATTAAGGAATCATTTAAAAGCCATTTCATTGCATTCAATTAACTAATGTCATTTCATTTACAGGCATATGATATTACAATTGACAATTCAAATGCTTTATATTGCATGACTTTAGTCATGCAACTGCTATTGAATCAAGAAGGAGTAATTTAAATATTTACTCACCAAAATATATGTTAGCACCAGCAATCCATGTTACCAAAGCTCTAATCCGAACATGCACTGATTGGTCACTGACAGATCACTGACCATAAAATCCAACAGAAAGTCTGTTTTAGACCACTGAAATAGCCTGGGTGTGTGTATGTAGCCACAATTGGCAATGCATGTATTGTCAGACTGGGGGTATTGGGAAATAGTATTGATTTTCTTTCCTCTCTTCCTTGGAAGCAAATATTGCAGAGGTCATGTTTTAATGAGGACTTGGTTAAATGCCTGAAAGAAGATGTCGGAAACGGTGGACATTTACCAGACCAACACCTTAACTTTTGTAGTAATGTCCCCATTAAATACATTTGCAATTCTTTGGGCTTATGTTAACAAACTTTTTATTTTAATGCACTATCTTTATGCAAACTATATAAAGCAAGCTTTTAGCTCTTTCAGTGCTGGAACCGAATTTTGAAGGCCTTTGCAAACCGTTTGGATCCAGATGAAACGCCACAGAACGTGGCGTCTCATCAGGATCCAAACTGTTTGCTGTTCTGATAGTATTCTTTGAAAAAAAAATGAAGAAAATGCTAATTTTAGAAATTCAGCAGACGACATTACAGCTAGTGCTGCAGCGAATCCAAAATTTCAATCGGATCCGAATTTGAATCCAAAGGCCCGGATATCGAATATAAGTTCGAATCCTAATTTGAAAGTTAAAATACGCAAAATAAATTATAATTTATATTGCTATAACCAAAATTATGTTTTGAAACACCAGAACTTATATATTTCTTATGAAGAAAAAGTAAATAACTTTTATTATTATTATAAACTTTATTACTCCAAACAGAGAACAATAAACAAAAAATCTGCAATATGACTAGATTAAAGTTGCTTCACAAATCAAAAGTCTTGTCAAGTTCAACATCTATTATTTTCATTTGTGTTTTTTGTTTCTTGGATTTGGAGGGAGTGGAGTCAGTTGCTTTGCTAGTTGACGCCTCATCATTTGTTGCTTTACGTTTGCCCTCGTCAGATTTAAGCAAGTGGGGATGTCTTGTTACTAAATGTTTATTTACTATTTAGGTTGGAGGTTGTTCCGGTTCTATATACAAGGGGAACCTTACATACTTTGCAAATGGCGTTTGCTTTGTCAAGTTCTGTTGAATTAGTTTGCTCATAAAACCCGAAATGCTTCCACACCGAGGATTTTTATTGTTGAGGTGCATCGTGAATTTTCTTATGCACCATTTTGCACCATCGAAAACAAAAGAAGACTGTGTGTGTACCATGTTTCCGTTGAAAAAGAAGCGATAATCGTGACAAACTACGTACCAGTCTGCCTTTCAAACACAAAGAAACAATTTAATGAAAAGTATTAGGGCGAAAGAAACAATTACCACAAAGGAAAGGTTCAACTCAACTAAGATCCGGATTCGAAACCGATTTTACCAATCGGATATCCGTTGCAGCACTAATTACAGCAGACGACAAATTTCCCAGCATGCAAAGGGTTAAACTGCTTCTCAGATGAGGCATGCCAAAAAAAGTTGTTCGTGTCTTCTTACCCAACCAACCATAATTTTTAGCTCACCTGAGCACAACGTGCTCATGGTGAGCTATTGTGATCGCCTTTTGTCCGTCGTGCGTCGTCCGTCGTGCGGCGTCAACATTTACCTTGTTAACACTCTAGAAGTCACATTTAAAGTCCAATCTTCATGAAACTTGGTCAGAACATTTGTCTCAATAATATCTTGGACGAGTTCGAAAATGGTTCCGGTTGGTTGAAAAACATGGCTGCCAGGGGGCGTGGCAGTTTTCCTTATATGGCTATAGTAAAACCTTGTTAACACTCTAGAAGTCACATTTTTAGTCCAATCTTCATGAAACTTGGTGGGAACATGTGTCCCAATAAAATCTTGGACAAGTTCAAAAATGGTTCGGGTTGGATGAAAAACATGGCCGCCAGGGGGCGGGGCAGTTTTCCTTATATGGCTAAAGTAAAACCTTGTTAACACTCTAGAAGTCACATTTTTTGTCCAATNGATGATGCACGCCAAATGGCATTGTACACCATCTGTTAATAACGGAGTTATAGCCCTTTGTATCTTAAAAAAATGCTTTTTACTATAGGCACTTTTGTGTCCGGAGCCATATCTTTGAAGTGCTTTGGCGGATTTCATTGAAACTTGGTATGAGTATATATATGGATAAGACGATGATGCACGCCAAATGGCATTGTACACCGTCTGTTAATACGTTATGGCCCTTTTTATCTTGAAAAAATGCTTTTTACTATAGGCACTTTTGTGTCCGGAGCCATATCTTGGAAGTGCTTTGGGGGATTTCATTGAAACTTGGTATGAGTATATATATTGATAAGAGGATGATGCACGCCAAATGGCATTGTACACCATCTGTTAATAACAGAGTAATGGCCCTTTGTTTTTTAGTATGTTCATCCGTCTGATTTGCACCCATCCCTAAACAAAAGATATGTTGCGGGGGATAGCAATTCTACGAATTTGCTTGTTGTTTCTCGGATTTGGAGGGAGTGGAGTCAGTTGCTTCGCTAGTTGACGCCTCGTCATTTGTTGCTTTACGTTTGCCCTTGTCAGATTTAAGCAAGTGGGGATGTCTTGTTACTAAATGTTTATTTACTATTTAGGTTGGAGGTTGTTCCGGTTCTGTATACAAGGGGAACCTTACATACTTTGCAAATGGTGTTTGCTTTGTCAAGTTCTGTTGAATTAGTTTGCTCATAAAACCCGAAATGCTTCCACACCGAGTATTTTTATTGTTGAGGTGCATCGTGAATTTTCTTCTGCGCCATTTTGCACCATCGAAAACAAAAGAAGACTGTGTGTGTACCATGTTTCTGTCGAAAAAGAAGCGTGACAAACTACGTACCAGTCAGCCTTTCAAACACAAAGAAACAATTTAATGAAAAGTATTAGGGCAAAAGAAACAATTACCACAAAGGAAAGGTTAAACTCAACTAAGATCCGGATTCGAAACCCGATTTTACCAATCGGATATCCGTTGCAGCACTAATTACAGCAGACGACAAATTTCCCAGCATGCAAAAGGTTAAACTGCTTCTCAGATGAGGCATGCCAAAAAAAGTTGTTCATGTCTTCTTACCCAACCAACTATATTTTTTTGTTTTGATCCCAAGCTTTTTGGGGTATTTTCCAGGTTGAGTTTTCTATTATTTTTGCAAAATTCACTGAAATAACCATTAAGTTTATGATCATTTTAGAAACATGCAACAATAACCACTAAATTTACTTTTAATTAACTAAAATTATTTAAAGAAAGAATGTTTAACCCTTTGAGCGCTGGAACCGGATTTTGAAGGCCTTTGCAAACAGTTTGGATCCAGATGAGACGCCACAGAACGTGGCGTCTCATCAGGATCCAAACTGTTTGCTATTCTGATAGTGGTCTTTGAAAAAAAATCGAAGGAAATGCTAATTTTAGAAATTTAGCAGACGACATTTTAGCAGACGACAAATTTCCCAGCATGCAAAGGGTTAATAGATTTGGAAGATTTCTGCATGTCATGGTAAGCTGACCTACCTACCCTTATTTTTTTTATCGAATTATGCGGAAAGATTTTTATTTGGGCTCACAACAATGCTTTGAAAATACCAGCTCAACTCAAATTAACTAGCATATCCTTTTATGCTCCCTGGGTTTATTGCCTTACACTTTCCAGCTTCTGGTAGTCTTCCAACTTATCAACCCATTTGTGGCATTTTACAATCTGTCCCTGAACATTCATAATAATGAAATAACATAATATAATTATGTAATGCTCTTTATGCTTCTCATGATAGCAGATGTCAGATAACATCCTTGTACAAATGTATACCAGTAGTTTGCACATAATGGATGTGCGCAAGGAGATGCATTCAAACAAATCATTCAAATTGTACTATGGAGTCCCTCATTGTTGAGAAGGTCGAACTTACATGCTCTTCCCACTCCTGCCATTATGCATATGAGCTTTGCTCTGGGAAAACGGGATTATATGTATGTGTGTAAAGTTTCGTCTCAGATTTGCTTGTGCAGTCCGCACAGGCTAATCAGGGAAGACACTTTCTGCCTAAACTGGATTTTGGCAAAGAAGAGACTTCCTTTAAATAGAAAACACCATAAAAGGGGAAAGTGTCGTCACCGATTAGCCTGTGTGCACATGCATAAAGCCATGTTGTCATGGAGCGTGGCTCATATATTTACCAACTCAATGATTTGCAATCAGTACCCCAGAATACATGGAATTTCATAAATATACACACAAAATAATAAAATCAATGACCTTCATTAAGAAATGACCTGTCGAGAAGGAATGGCATTTGCATTGTTGAAGGATATTAGCTGAAAGATGAAAGTTTAAAGTGTAAAGTAAATAAGTCTTATTCTCAAGACAGTGAACTTAGTTAAAAAAGTTCTCTGTACTAAACCATTCCTGAATGATTTATTTCTGTTCTTTAAAGATGTGATCAAAGTACATCTTTATTTGATGTTTTCCCTTTCTTATCTGGATTTTAAATTCAGATTTTTATATCTTGTTGGATGTGATACCACATGTGGGGTTGACTACAGTTAATACTGGGAACATTTCTTTGCTATCTCCAATTATACATCTCCGATGCAGATGTTTGATGTTTTTTTTCCATTACAGAGATGAAAGATTCACTATGTCTTCTACCTAACTCAATGCACATAGTTATGTTAGCAGACTTGAATTGTTTTATTCCAGGCAATAATACCTTTTCCCAGTTGAAAATAATAATAATTCATAATTATGGAATGTACTTTATGAAAAGAAATAATTGTTTTCCATCATAGTTTAAAGTTAAGACATTAGAATTTTTTTACATTTTGTGTAAATATGATGATATATTATATCATAACTTAATTATGCTTTTAGCTCAACTTTTCACTGAATAGTCTGAACTTAAACTAAAGCCCTCATAATGCTAAACGGTTAATGCAACATCTTTATATCACTGTTTCAATTTACAGGTATTCACTTGAAACTTCACACATGTTTTTAAAGTGATTTTGTGAGATCACTTACCAAAGTCCATAACTCTGACTTGTAATTTAGCAGAATTATGCCCCTTTTTGTTCTAAAAAAATTCAGGTTAATGTAAGCGTGCTGCTACTTGTTATTTCAAAATTAATTGCAGATATTGAAATAAAATGTTACATACACGTTCACTCGTTCAGGGTCTTTATCTACATTAATTCACCGACCAAGACTTACAACTCTGACCAGCTTGTTAGCAGGATAACGCCACCTTTTGTACTTATAAAAGTTTGGTTAAGATTTGCTTTCAAGTGGAAATTCAGGTTGAATTTTGTATGCAACAAGTACATATCTCTGTTACTACTACCAATATTTGATTGAAACTGAATTTCTAATGTCTTTGTGATGATCATGCGAGGTAACTGATCAAGGCCTTTATCTCAATTTAGCAGAATTATGCTCCTTTTTATACTAAGGAAATAGAAAATAAAAATAAAAAAAATATTATGAATATTATTTAAGTACAGTCACAGTCATAAATCACAGACGGCTTGCCTTTGATGTCAGTTATCTCCCCTGCTAATAGATATTGAAGGCAGTGAAACAAGGGAGCTAACTGTGCTTTTTCCATCTCAAACTTGATACATGTTTTCCAATTGCGATAACTAATGACAATTGCTGCAGTCTAAAAAGACTACCACCTAGTTTCCATTTCTAAAGGAGGAAAAGTCAGCCTGTGTTTGATGGATAGTTGCCAGCTGACCCCTGGTCTTTTCATGTTTGGGACTGTAATTGTGGGTTGGTATTCATGTGGCCTTAATTGTGGGAAGCCAGGGACACAAAAAAGTGTAGCAGCTCACAGGGTCACAGCTCTCATTGTAATGTCAGCAACTGGCCCGTTTTTTTTCTTCTCTTTTATCTTTCACTTTCCCACTTTCAATGACATTTTCAGAAATAAATTGGTAATGAAATGTATACAACCTCTTATAGTGTATGTTTTTTCTTGACAAATACTTTAAAATTAATATCAATACTGGATATAATTTGTTTTATGTTCTCAAATAATACATATGATGACTTTTAAGAGGCCATTTATATATGCTTCTCATTCAAAATCATGTTTGTAAGTTGCATGTAAAAACCATTGCATTATTTTTTTCTGTTAGTTCCTTTGCCTTCTGGAGACTGGTTATTGACTTCGACAAATCCTCATTTATTTCTGAAATGTCTGCCTGCAGTCATCTATAATCCGTTTATAATCGTCTCTATTTCAGATAATAACCTACACTTTGAGCAGTCATAGTAAACTTATGTTATATTTGTCAGTGTGACATTTCATTGTTATAAAATGTCATTGCCCCTGGCAATAGATTTATGCTATTTACCTAATATAATAATAGTCTCCTCTTACTTTTCTAATGGCCTGTAATAAATGGCACCACTTATTTTTGGAGATAACCAGAAAAAAGAGCCAATTATACTTGTGAATTGGTTCTAACGACATGAATGTGGGCGAAACATTTTAATAGTGATAGGAATATCATAATTTCTATTTATTTTATTTATCTCCAGCAAAAGGTAGCATCAATGAATACCTGCATGTAGAAGTTATATGGTATATTTGTACATTTGTGTGGCTATATTGACCTCATGAACTCGTGGTTTATTGCAGACGCTGGCCGTGCTGAACCCTATGAAGCAGACGGGCCATGACATCATGCAGGACACTGACCTGGCTGGACCCCTTGTCTTCTGTCTGGCGTTTGGTGGCAGTCTTATGCTGGTGAGCTAAAGGAATCATGCTAGGGGAGGATGATTTTTTGTGGCTTAGCCACGATTGCTTCTTTTGGCCAAGCGAAGATGGCTTGAAGTGGCTAAGCAAGCATGGCTTCTTCTGGCTAAGCCAAGATGGCTCTAAATGGCTTAGTGAAAATGGCTTCTTGTGCCTTAATGGCTTTAACAACATTCAAGGTTTGGATGGCTTAAAGTGGCAGGATTGCTTTAAGTGGCTTAGCCAGGTTAGCTTCATGTAGCTAAACCAGGCTAAAAGTACCTACATGGCTTCCTGTGACTTAGCCTTGGTGGTATCAAGTGGCTCTACCAGGCTTAATGTAGCTTGGCCAACATGCCTTTTGTAGCTAAGCCAGGATGGACTCAATTGGCTCAATCAGGCTTAATGTAGCCTGGCACACATGACATCATGTGACTAAACCAGGCTTAAAGTACCTAGGCCAACATGGCTTCTTGTGGCTTAGCCAGAAAAGCTTCAAGTTGCTAAACCAAGCTTAGCAAAAATAGATTTAAGTAACTTAACCAGGATTCAAGCAGCGAGTCCAAGACAGCTCCTTGTGGCTATACCAGGCTTTAAGTATCTAAGCAAAATGGCTTCTTCTGGCTAAGCCATGATGACTTTAATTGCTAAACCAGGCTTAAATTAGCTAAGCCAGCATGGCTTCTTGTGGCTAAGCGAGGATGTATTTAAGTGACTTAACCAGGCTTTAAGCAGCAAGGCCAACATGGCTTCTTGTGGCTAAGCGAGGATGACTTTAATTGCTAAACCAGGCTTTAATTAGCTAAGCCAATATGGCTTCTTGTGGCTAAGCGAGGATGTATTTAAGTGACTTAACCAGGCTTTAAGCAGCAAGGCCAAAATGGCTTCTTCTGGCTAAGCCATGATGACTTTAATTGCTAAACCAGGCTTAAATTAGCTAAGCCAACATGGCTTCTTGTGGCTAAGCGATGATGTATTTAAGTGACTTAACCAGGCTTTAAGCAGCAAGGCCAACATGGCGTCTTGTGGCTAAGGCATTATTTCTTAAATTGGCTAAGCTAGGCCCCATGGCTATGAATATTCATAATATTGATATAAGTTTTATTCTTAAACATTCTGCATATGGAAATTAAAGCTCATATATGCATTTTGCTTTCTTGTTGGTCAACATTTTAAGTTGAGATAAAAACTTGTTGAGATTGTAGATGATTATAATTATGATTAGGTGCAGTATTAATAAATTCAGGTAAACATGCTGTTCGCTAAGGGAGGTAAATAGGACTGAGATTACACAAAACATATGCCATTTACTTCCCTTCCTTTGAACATGCTTTCTTTAGTGAAGTGCTAATAATAATGAAATAACTATTTTAAAAAAAAACAGTACTTCAAAGTCATCAGGACCAGCCAGAAAACCTCATATATAACAATAGTTCATGTAAGTAATTTTGCTTAAATTACTGTTAATGTTTACAGATATGATGGAATACCAGCAGAGACTTTAAATAATAAGCTCACGATATACTTTTTACACAGCCTGTTCAATGTTTGTTTCGACACCAGCAGTGTACCTTCAACATGGCAATACGGACTTATTACCCCAATTCTTAAATGTAGTAATTACGACAAAAGAGATCCAAGTAATTACAGAGGAATAACGGTAACATCAGCTATATACAAAGCGTATTGTTCTGTGCTTAACAAAGTCAATAGACTTACAAAATGGGTAGAAACTAACAATATTCTATCCAACACTCAAAACGGATTTCGTCCACAAAGAAGTACCATCGATCAGCTATCCACTCTTACAAATATTGTTGATGCACGAAAGAAAAGCAAGAAAGATACTTTTGTGGCATACGTGGACTTTTCTAAAGCCTATGACCGAATCAATCGACATAAATTATGGTCCAAGCTAGAAAATAATTACGGTTTAACCTGTAAATTCTTAAATGCTCTGAAATCCCTTTACGCATCCGTTAAATGTGCTGTACGGGTAAATGATTACACTTCGGAATGGTTTGACGTAAAATCGGGATTAAAACAAGGCTGTTTGGTCTCAACGACTTTGTTTAACCTCTTTCTCAACGACATAAGCGAGCTATTCGAGCAATCAAACATGGGCGTGAAAATTAACGGTAAAATCATAAGTCACCTGTTTTACGCCGACGATTTAGTTTTAATCGCAGAGAACGAGGAAGATCTCCAACACCTATTAACTTTATTATCAAAGTGGTGCGATATAAATAATATGAACATTAATACTGATAAATCGAAGATTATGCATTTTCGACCCCCTTCCAAACAAAAAACGAACTTTAATTTCAAGTGCAATGATGACGTTATGGAATGCGTGGAAAGCTACCGTTATCTTGGCTTAATGCTAACTGACACTTTGGACTATAACGTGACGGCAAAACATGTAGCGCAGTCAGCTACACGAGCCCTTGGTCTTATCATCGCAAAGTTTAAAGCATTGGGCGGGATGCCATACGAAGTATTCTCAAAACTCTACGAGGCATGTGTCTGGCCTACCATTAGCTACGGAGCCGCAATATGGGGGACCAGAGAGTTCTCGTGCATTAATGCAGTCCAACATAGAGCTGCCCGCTTCTTCCTGGGAGTCGGGAAGTACACGCCAAATGCCGCTGTGAACGGGGACATTGGATGGACGCCACCAATAGTAAAACAGTGGAAAGCCGTTATCACTCATTGGATTAGACTCTCAAATATGGACACAAATAGACTTAACAATTTTATGTTTAGAGCTATTTCTTCTCACAATAAATGCTGGCCACATTTTGTTAAAAAGACCGTTAAATCGTTTACTGAACATGATTTAAACATAAATACCTATGTCAGTAAATCGCAATTAACACGAATAATTGATCTGTTCCAATCAAATATGTCAAATGAGTTAAATCTGACATGGCTAAATCAAATTAATTCAGTTACTGGTAACGGTCACAGTAAAGGTGGAAATAAATTACGCCTTTATAAGACTTTTAAAAGTACATTTAAAGCGGAACCTTATGTTAAGAATAGAATTATAACAAGAAATGAAAGAAGTGCTTTAGCCAAGTTCAGGTGCGGTGTAGCACCCTTAAAAATTGAAACTGGCCGTTACCAGGGAATTGTTTTAGAACAACGAACTTGTTTTTACTGTAAAACTATGGTGGAAGACGAAACCCATGTTTTACTCCAATGTCCATTGTACAATACCTTGAGAAATGAAATTGTTTTAAAAGCGACATCCATCAATAATGATTTCAGTTCATTTTCAGTGCCTGATAAGATTTCATTCCTACTATCCGATGAAAATATGGTAAAATATAGTGCCAAAACCTGTCATGAAATACTAAGATTAAGACGTAATTACATGTATAAATAATTAATATTGAATTTTGTTATTATGATGTTGTAAATATTATATATTCATATGCATAGATATATTTGTGTATATGTTGTACATACAAACGTAGATAAATATTTTATTTATTATTTTACCTATCCTTTTATTGTTTAGTAATATCATCTTATATGACATAGGTTCATACATTCTATAGTCTCTCGTAACTCTTTTAGAGTGGTTTTATACATGAACTTGTTTAATTTGCTACATGTTTTATATACCATGAATGTATAAAAGTGAGACTCAAATAAACTTTCTGTCTGTCTGTCTGTCTGTCTGTCTGTCTGTCTTTTAGCGTGTGCCTGGTTTGACTTGCTTCAATAGCTCATGCGCAAGTCGAACGTGGCATTTACCACTTCATTCCGCTAACATAAACGTTAACAAAAATTGGAATCCTGTGTTTACAACAAGCACATCAACTATGGCTCAGTCTTTCCAAAAGGAGTACATGTAGATGTCTCCAATGACAAGAACCTACACGACGGCATGTGTTTAAAAAACATTGGCAGTGGTATGTTATTTGTTTTTGTGGAAACACATTACACTTAAGTTAAAAATGAGAGTTTATCATTGAGGTACCAGTTTTGGCGACCATAATGTTTGTTGCAAATAACATTTAAAATGATCCATTATATTTTTTATTTGTGCACATAGTTGTTTCAAGCGATTATTGTGCTTAATTACCGTAATTACTCTAAGTTTTAGGACACTAGATTCACGTCTGAAAATTGAGAGAAAAAAAACAAACAAAAAACTGTTGTCCAAACATTTAGAGACACATAATACATGTGTTCCAAAATTTAGAGAAACTTAAAAAAAATAATTATGTGATACACTTTAATCTGTTGGGTGAAACCATTGTTTATTACTGCTGTACATAGTTTGTTACCCAATAACGCATATTTAA
>VMBQ01005639.1:0-10134 GCA_007657795.1 Dreissena rostriformis
TATAATATATAAGAAATTGTGTGTGTTGGAACAAAACGACGGCATCTTTCTAAAGTACTAACAGATGTTTAATTAAATGTGTGTAGTGTACAGATGAAAAATATCACATTGAGCAATCCTCAACTCAAGGAAAAAAACGTCTTCAACAGCTTATTATAATATGTAATCCACCATTGACATCGTTCGCCTAAATGTATGGTTGATCACAGTAACATACAAATTGAAACCAGAATACTACTCTGATGAAGACAGTGTATACTCGGTTATTGCACAATTATTTCCTTGACCAAATTTAATTGGGCTTTTAATGCTTCTTAACTCGTAATTGTGCTATTGACCCGCAGCTTTCTTACAAATTCGTGTAAAATAAATCGAAAAACCACAAACAAGCACTTTCTATGATGCAGCATAACATGCATCCGTGTGTTATTGTAAAACAATATAAATTGCGCTTATTGTAATGGATTAGAATGGGCTACTGATTTCTGATCTTTTAATGACTGCAAATGTACAGTCGCGAAGTTAACAGAGATAAAACGTTCTCTCTTCATGCATTTGATAGATAATTGTTTACAGCGTATCCCCGTCTACAAATAGATTCATCAAGGCACCAAAGGTGCTCATGGGAAGTTTCGGTCGAACTCATGTGTTGAACGACGCAAATAAAGACGTCTTTTAAGCAGAGCCAACTCCTGCTTCTTTCTGAGAATAATTTAAAGGCAAAAACGCGACTTAGTACTTGTTAATAAAGGAAGTTTTTTCACCGAGGCCCTTAAAGAAATTGAGGTTTATCTGTCATCTTGACAGAGGTGTTAATGGCAACATACTTTATTATTTGTATTTTCGTGTTGTTCATTCCAAACATTGTGTAACTTTTCTTAACGCGCTGTAAGAGCAGATTGATGACTTTTCCACGTTGGCAAAAGACAATATATNACATAAGGTCTCGGCGAGGTGGAGCTATGCATATAGTGTCCAGATGAATATCTCAGCTATGATGGAGTTGATTAGAATGAGATAAAAAAAATCGAAATTCAAGCAAACAGTTCATGTAGTTTCCTGTTAAACGCCTTGTTATCCGAAAAATGCTGTCAATATTTGTTTTTTAATATTTCAATGACCATACGATACTATTTAATCATACCAGTACTAAAAGACTAAATATACGACACGAAAACAAACTCATGACATTGTATATTAAATATAGAGGTACACAAACCCATTTCTTTTTTATTTTACCAGGTAAAGTTTCATTGGCAAGTTTCTCGCGTTCGTGTCTTAAGAAAATTCATAATGGCAATCACTTCGCATCAAAGATCTATCAATAAACATGATTAATTCTAGATATTTGCTTCGCAAGTATACGAGGAGAGAACAAATACATGAAAAAAAACAACACAGAGTAATATTGCTACTTTAATCTTAAATATCATATAATATAATAAAAAATAACGTATAATGAAATATAATATAATGTCTATATAATATAATGTCTAACATAATATAATAAATAATAAAATATAATGTATAATTAAAGATAATGTATAATATAATATAATGTTTAATAACATATAATATTATGTATAATATAATACAATATATAATACAATGTTTAATATAATATAATATAATATAATATAATATAATATAATATAATACTATAATAAATGTTGTGTGTTGGAAAGAAACGACTACATCTTTATACAGGATAAAAGGTATTTAATGTGTATGGTGTCGAGATGGGAAATATAAAACTGAGCAATCCTCAACTCAAGTTTAAAAAAACTCTTCATCAACTGCTTATTATAATATATTAATCCACCATTGAACCCTTTTCCCTAAATGCTGGTTTATCTCAGTAGCACACCAATTGAAACTAGAATACGACTATCATGAAGACAATATATTCTCAGTTAGTTTCTTTCGTTGACCCAATTCAATGGGGCTTATAAGGCTTCTTAACACATCCTTGTATCGACCCAAAGCTTTCAAATAAATTCCTGTAAAATACATCGAAAGAAAAACAACGACAACAACAAACAAGCACATTCTCCGATGCAGAATGACACGAATCCGTGTGAAGTTGTAAAACAATATAAATATTGCCCATTGTAATGGACTAGAATGTGCTACTGATTTCTGATATGATAGCGACTACAAATGTACAGTCGTGATGTAGACTCAGAACAAACTTTCTCTCTTCATTCATTTTCCAGGGAATTGTTTATGGTGTATCCCCGTCTACAAATAGATTCATCAAGGCACCAAAGGTGCTCATAAGAAGTTTCGGTCGAACTCATGTGTTGAATGACGCAAATAAAAACGTCTTTTAAGCTGTGCCAAGTCCTGCTTTTTTCTGAGAACAATCTAAAGGCAAAAACACGNTATTATACAAAATGTTTTGTATCCAAACATCATTATCATAATTATAATGATACAAGATATCACCATAGTCGTCGGCATCACCTTTATCATAATATTCGCCGTGGCCAATCCTGTTGGAAAATCATTTTTATCTCAGCATTCTACTACTACTACTTCTACTGCTACTGCTGTTGCTACTGTTGCTGCTACTGCTGCTACAACTGCTGCTGTTACTGCTACTGCTGCTGCTACTGATACTGCTTAAGTTGCTACTTATTCTTCTACTGTAAATTTCACTGCTTCTACAATAATCATCTTCATCGTCATCATCATCATCAACAATAACAACATCCTCTTTATAATCCGCCTCATTAAGTAATCATCATAATAAGCATTTCACTTGAAACTTCGTCTCCGTTTTCGATCTTATCATTAATGCGTATGAGACGCAAATGTCCTATCATGTCAATTGAAATCAATTACAAACATAATATCTGGCCTACCGATAAGCATACGATCAAAGACGCACTTATTTTAAATTGATTGATGCTATGTACACACAAATCTAATACGACTGAAATGGGTGTTATCGGTTCAAATGCAGAGATTAACCCCAGAAGATAAATGGCCATAATCAGGACATGTCGCCTTCTCCGATCAGTTGGCTTAAAGAAAATAAAACGATACACATTCGCGAATATCGCGAGATATAAGGTTGTAGGCTGCCAAGAGCTTTCAAGAGTTATCATGTTTATTGTGGGCTAATTTAGTTCCGAGATATTGGAAACCAGGGTGAGTCTGTGCAGTTATTCGCACGAAAGTCAACTGCGATACTGAATTAAAACGTGGGGGCAAAGGACTACCGTCTCAAGAGATTTCGGATATTAAAGTATATTGCACAAATCGATCATAACGGAATATATTCTAGCCTCGCTCTTTCAAAAGGGGGTTTAATGCATGTCCTTAAAGAGTCGTCCCAGATTTGCTTGCGCAGTCCGCACAGGTTAATCATGGACGACACTTTCCGCTTAAACTGGATTTTCGTCGGTCAAGAAGAGTCTTCCTTTAAACGAAAGATACAATACAAGCGGCAAGTTTCGTTCTGATTAGCCTGGGCGGATTGCGCAGGCTAATCTGGGACGATACTTTACGCACATGCATTTAACACCCTTTCACAGAGCGAGGCTCATTAAGTATTTAACTTTCATCCACTTGTTGCTCTCAGATTGTGTGTGATTAAGAAGAATTGTCTACCCATCGAACAGTGAAGTTTAATGGAAAATGAATTTGCGAGAAAAAGACTGGAATGAGTTGCAATTAAATAATGAAGCGGTGAAATTGTTTACCTATTGTATCAACACTTATATCAATTGTATCACCATTTCTCCTCAGCTATAGCAGACACGTACAGAGTACAATACTAGTATCTCCACATAGGAACAATGTTAAGCGTATGACAGACATATATTGGTTGTCATATCGCTTACACTGCGGTCAATATTATATCAAATTCTAGTTTAAAAACAATACTTTCACTCGAGTACCCGGTAGATTGCGAAAACATTATCGCTATGTATCAAGTTTTTCCCAACTGAAAAATAAAAGTAGACCCACCCTTAGTATGTTTATAAACGTCGTAGTATATTATTGTGTCGATAACCGTTTTATTATCGTACACATTGGAACGAAAAAACAGAGGAATCAACTGCCTAGAGCGAAAGATGGCTTCGATACAGCGAGCTATACAATTTTCAAACGTGATAGTGCCATTCACCTGTACTTTACATGCGTCTATTTGTAGCGTAAGTGTCTTAAAAAGATGAAAAGATTATTTAAATTAACATGCCGTCCTATATACCGTGTCAGTTTGTTGAATGCTTACATGAAATTTGTTTTCCAAACTTGTCAATTCAAGATTCAGGATTAAATATATTTATTCTGTTACTTAAAAACATTTATAGTCACATCACAACATATAATATGTGTACATATATGTACATTCCTTTTTGTTCGAATGCAATTTATTTCAACTTTTACGTGTACACATATATACAATAATGAAATACAAATTCCACAATACAAGGCTACGTAAATGTATAGGAAGATCCCAAGTGAATGCTAACAGTTATAAAAAGAAGAGGTGTTATAGTATTACATCATTTTACAGTTTACTATAATTTTGAGAAGAAAGTGTACTGAAGAAGAAAAGCGTGTGATACAAACTCTTATACAGCAATGTTGAATGTAGATTTAGGTAAAACATTTTCTTCTATGAGACGCCAATACTGACAAAATCACAAAGGATTAATTTTATATCTTCTTAAAAGAGAGAAAACAATATCGGCGACACAACTTCGTCTTGATTGAAACCAATAGAAAATTCACAGTTCAGCATATGAATTATTTCCTGATATGTATGAGCGTACTTTCGAAGACATGCCCATTAAGAAACGTAGTTTTACCTCAAAAACCAAGTTGAAATAGTTTGTACCATACACAATTCCTTTATATTTATACTATCCAATGTCTTTTTAAAATCTACCAATGCACATGCTATTCTTTAAATATAATTTAATATTTTACTTTTAATTACATCACAAAATAGCATCCACTGCGGTACTCCTTTAACAAACCAAAGTGGGCATAATTTTCCAATGTTATAATAATTCTCGAGTCTGCCATCAGCCATTTTCACATAGTTTTATTAACATAAATCAAGCAATTTAATGCCGAAACTATTATGATATTTGTCTATTGAAACTCGATTAATTGGCCTATTGGGTAAGTATTCATCATTATCGAAATCTTTAATTGATTTGCCACAGATAATGTTATCTTTTTTATCAGCGCTACCGACCCTTGGATTAAAATCAAACGCTAAAATACACGTCCACGAGTTTTAGATAAACACATATCAAGTTTTAATAGGTCAAACAAATCATCATTAATAAAATTATAATCCTGTTAAATAGATATCTTCCGACAGATAAAACCTGCAAATCTAGTCTCACCCAGATTTCGTATCAAAATAATTTCTTATCAATTGTAACACCTTCGCTGTATTCGATTCTTATGTACACAACCATAAACCAAATACACCTGTAAGGTTTATTATTTTGATATTTTTTCTGTAAAAATTATAACATTTACACTGGCTTCCGCACACCATCAAGGAAGTCGTAGGATAAAGACATTTACAATGTCGTGGGCTATTTGTAACGGATCGACCGTACAATTTATATTTTCAAAATCAGCCTGTTCTTTTTAGAGTGGTATTTTCGGAATGTTACCAAAAACTAAATTATCCCGCATACTTAATGCAACTCAACTAACAAAATGTCATCTTTCATCTTAAGTTCCCTTTTTTTTACATATAATCAACTTCATTTTCGGCTTTGGCTAGAGAAATTTTAAGATTTTTGACTTCAATATCCAATCTCAATGCTTATATCCGCGGAAGCGGTCTTGTCTTTTCCCGCCTTCATCAGCGACCAAGGTAATAAAAAGCGATGTATTTGAGTTATCTTATCTCGTGTTGATGTGGAAATCGATGTTATGACCACGTAATTGACTCTTTTGACCTAACCTATAGCAAGTTAACACCATAACAATTGCAATTATCTTATATACCCAGTTTCCAATAACACCTACCGCACGCACTATCCACTTAATACAGCGCCTGAATAGCCCGGATGTGTTTAAATCCCGGGTCCCAGACTGGGTCTGATAGTGTCATCATTTGCACGATAAAGAGGCCACACCCTTCGTCTTGTTGCTGAGATCCATTCCACAGTGTTAGTCGTGGGGCGATTGAGATTAAACTTTCCAACAACGTGTTCGTTTGATAATTTAAAAAAAGCAGTTTCACCAACAAAAAAAAGAAGATTTTTTATAGGAATATACTTAAAATTAGTTTTTGCCTTGTGTTTAAACATCTGTACACCTAATTAAACAGCATAGACACGTAGATACTAAATACGTATACAATTAAGTAAAATATATCACAGAAATATGTGGATGAAGACAATGTATTTATCATTAATATTAAATGTGTTCACTGGATAATAACATATTATATGAGTGTATTGTAAACATAACTGGACTAGAGAGTTGCCCCAAGCGTTCATCAATCCAAGATACAGTCGATCATACAGTCACAATATTAGAGAATGATTATGGCAATTCTTTTTTTCTATACAGTAGAAAATGATGTTTAAAAATGACAGTTTTACCTATGACAGTAATAATGTAACAACCTATGTTTTAATGATGAAGTAATTACTTTTAACTTTTTGCACTGTGCGTTATTTTACGGACCGATGGAACGATGAAACATTTAAATCAAATTTTACAATATAGTGATTATAATATTTTGATAAAGACTAATGGGTCTTCACATTTTTTACGAATTAAATAGTTTTTATTTTGTAATAACCAAGAAAAATCAATTCATCTCTGATTCAAAAATATTAATATCAGCAGAGTCGAAGATTGGAAGATTGAATCATTCGTTCTTGCATCAACAATTTTAGAGACATGCTCAGTCGTCATACAAGCCCGTCAATAGACTGATCCCGGAATTCGCACGAGTTAAGAAAAACCCACTTATCACCCCGGTACAAACAACACTGGTCCATTATATCAACCAATGATAGCTTGATTAAAATAGTTTCAAGTTTCAATTTTTTTATTTGGTATATCGGCAAGACGCCTTTGACCATTTACAAACAAGTAAACAAAGTATAATCGAAGTGCATCAGTACAATACAAATACAATAATTATGCAAATAAACAAACACAAACTACAAAGAAAGTGTTCAAACATTATGTACAAACTTGTTCGTATTAACAACAACAACAAAAAGAAAAAAAAGAGCAAACAAGTAATATATAGACAATATAATGAGGGTTACATACACTATTAGTTTAAGAAGCAGCAAATGCATGTAATTTTTCCTCGCGGAGTTTCATGGCATCAGTTATAAATCTGGCAACATTTTTAATGACTTTATTATGTTGACAAGATAGTATGTTTTTAAATTTCGTTAAATTTGGCCAGTTTGATCGAATACAATATGTTGTTCGTAGATCTTGATAGATTGGGCAAGTTAGAAAGATGTGATATTCAGATTCAACAACGTTTGAGTTACATAGTCTACATGTTCGTTGGTCTCTTGAAATGTTATTATATCTACCAGTTTCTATTTCAAGCTTATGGGCGCTAAGCCTAAATCTTGATAAATTTTGTTTGTGATTTTTAGTATTGATGCAATCTAAATATTTTTCATAGGCGAATTCAGTCTTAAACATTCTATAGTATTCTAATTGCGGTTGGTTAAATATTGTATCGTGCCAATTTTGGATAAATTGGACTTTTAATCTTTGGTTGATATCATTTGAATAATTAAAATTGTTAATTAAAATTGTTAATTAAATTATTGAATACAAGTCCGTGTCCTAGATGTTCTAATTGTTGTTTTACAAAAGCACACCACAGAGTTTTGTTATTGTTATTATTATCCCTAATAAAATCATTTTAAAGATTACATTGTTCATTATAAACAGTGTGCATAAGAGATTCAGGATTTTGTTTGATTTTAACCCAATAACTTACTGCCCGTTGTTTGCATATAATAGAGAGAGGAAATCTGCCTAGTTCGCCTAAGACAGCGACATTAGAAGTCTGTGAGCGCACACCATAATAAATAAATAATGCAAAGCCATCAGCAAATAACAACATAAATATTGATAATAAACGTTCATCTTTTTCAGTTAAACTATCAAAATCAATACAATCATTAATGTCATTAATGAATAAAATAAATAATAAAGGTGATAATGGCTCATCCTGTTCTACTCCTAACGTAACATCAAAAAGCTCCGAATAAGACATATCTTTATAATTTTTAACACAAGATTTAACATTCTGATTAATTGACTTGATCATATTTAACATTTTACAGCTTATTCCTGCCTGTACTAATTTAATCCACAAAGCCTCATGTATAACAGTATCAAATGCTTTTTCAGTAAAAACGCAATAAAGTTTCGATTTATTGTTAATAATGTGTTGGATAATAGTATGTAAAATAAAAATGCAATCAATCGTATTACGTTTATCTCTAAATCTGAATTGCGATGTACTAAATATATTATCATTCTCGCACCAAGAATTAATTTGATTGCGCAATGTAGTTGAATATTTTAGCTATGATATTTACTAATGTAATACCTCTATAGTTTGATGCAACGTGTTTATCTCCTTTTTTGAAAGTAGGGACAATAGCGCCATAACACCAAGTTTCCGGATAAATACCTTTATTGAATATGTAATTAAGATTTTAAACTAAATATGGAGAAATAAACTCGTTGCAGTCAATAAAGAAGTCTGCAACATTTTGGACATATCGTCGCTTTTATTGCGTTTTAGATTTGATATTGTTTTTTGTATTTCTAGAAGTGTAAATGGGCGATCTAACTCATCAATATGAAGTGTTTCATTTCTTGATGCGTATTCATCAACATTGAGTGAACTGTAATGAGGTGTGTTAGATAACTGCTTAAAATGATCTATTAATTCATCAATATTAACGTCATTTGTACCAGTCGATTTATTAAGTTTACATTTATTTATGTATTTCCAAAAAATTTTTGGGTTGGATTTACTTAAGGATGACAATGTTTTACTTTCTTTACCATATTATTTATTTTTAGCAATAAGTTTTGTTTTACAATATATCGATCTGGCTTGTAAAAATGCCGTTCTGTTCGCAATTGATGGATCGTTTTTGTATAATCGTTTACAGTTATAGAACGATTTTTTATGACTTTTGCAGCTTTGGTCGAACCATAAAGATTTGCGTATATTTCGCGGTTTTGCACTATCTAAATTAAGAGTACGTCCATGTACCTGAAAGGAGACATCATATATCAGTTCACACAATTGATTAATACACGTGTTAAAATTTTCATTTTCTAGGATTATATTGTTAGTAATATTTTCAAACATATTAGTTTTACTATTGAGTAGCATGTTTAAATCGGCGGATTTACCATCCTCCCACGATAACTTATTAAAAACAATATTAGTAGCATTAGGTTCTGAAAACCTACATGTAAGGACTAAATCTAATGAGCAGTGATCTGAAAATTCAGTAAGGTCATTCACTTTAAAGCTTGAGATACATGACAATAGATTGAAATTAACTATAACATAATCTACAACACTGGCTCCCGATGAACCCCTAGTACAGTTAAAACACGTAAAATGACCCGGCTCTAATCTGCCATTTACAATCAACAAACTATTTTCTTTACAAAGTGACAACAACTTGTTACCAAATTGATTAACATGACTATCACGAGATGAGCGAGCCGGTATTATTTCTAGAGGAACATCATTAACGGGCATGTGGACATAACGGTCAAGATTAATGTTTTCAATTACGTCCGGCCGCTCACCTACTCTTGAATTAAGGTCACCAACTAACATGATATCACCTTGTTGACTGTATACAAGTACATCGGACGCTATTTGTTCAAAAAAATCAAATTCAAATAACGGAGAGTTTACATTTGAATACACATGTGAATCACAGGGTGGTATATAACATGCACATACAAAAATATCATTTTCTACACATAAAGACTCTTTTTTCAGTTTAAACCAGAGTATACCGTTAGTGTTAAGTTTAACAAGATCAATTGCATTCGAATATTTTTTCTTAAAATATACTACAACACCGCCACTTTCTCGCTTTGCTTTTTTGC
>VMBQ01005639.1:10903-35246 GCA_007657795.1 Dreissena rostriformis
ATATATATATATATTGAACTGGCATCAGCAACAACATACCATAATCTCTATTACCGGTATCCCGTTTGCTTCATATTACAAAGTGTTATCAATAGAGATGCAAATGAGAAAATCTATTACAGCATTTCGACTCATCTTGCTTTGTCGTGTGACTTCTCAATATGCCATTAGCGTATTTGTATAATTTGTTCCATTTCGAAACAATTTGCTCTGAAGAGTCTCTTCGAAATATTTAACGTAGATATTGCCAGAATATTAAACAACGTCGCTTCGAGGCGAGATTTGTAAAATTCAACGAACACAAGTAAACAATCTGTTACAATTTTACTCAAATGTTTTTTAAAGCTGGCATTTTGTAAATTTAACATACGTATTATTACTTTATAAATACAAGTCGACTAAATTTGCTTTAAAAAGTGGTTTTGTAACCTTCACTCATACACTGACAAGTACTAACCGAATGCAATGCAATTCGTTTTAACTTACAGTTAACGTTTATTTCCGATAACCGTTTGTGTGAATTTACCAAAAAAAGCATACACAGACACATTACACAAAAGATCAGATCGATAACGTACTATACGACATATGACTCATAATAAGAACGTTATATATTTTAATTGCGCGTATAGAGATATTGAGAAACAACAAAGGTGTATATGAAGATTATTTCGTTATAACATCCCAATCAACACAAAACGAACATTGAAGTGGAAAGTCCATTAAAAAGACATTTCAGAGCGACGAACGCAGTTGGATACCATCTCAAATATGCAAAAGGTGATGGTATAGTGGAATGGAACGGTATTTGGTGAAGGTCTTTTGAAACATCGCATCATTGGTTTGTTTAAAACCTCGAGTTTGGGGAATGCGTAAATCAAACTAGTCTAAGATTTGCATACATCAGACATACCATATCTGCAATTTATGATAACTGGATAAACTTTAACGGCGCAAATTTAATGAGATCGAATAATATTCAAACATATTTGTTTGTATCTAAGCGGTGTTAATATCAAGTATTCGTGTATACTTCATAATTATACTTTTTTCAATCAGATATTCGTTGAGAAATTTCATCTCATAGAGGATAATAAACAGCATGATAATTTTGTTTGAATTAAACATAGAACACCAAAATAAGTTCAAATTCACATTTGTAAGACTTTGACGTATAAGTATTGAATAAATTATAATGTTGTTCAATAAAAACGAAGAAAGGAATAAATTTATCACTAATAACATCGTTTTAATGAAAATTGCAAACATATTTCACAGTTGCTTTTCCTCACACTGGCATAAATTTGCCTTGTATACAATAATGGTAAGTTTATATCGTTCAGTGCGTTTGATCTGTTAATTATGTACTTGCATTAATCGTACATTGCACCATGAACTATTGTTTATTACATTCATTGGTATGGTAGCTCTCAGCTGACATCAAACTCCGGACATACATAATAAGTAAAACGTTATTGTGCCGAGAAGAGAACTACGCGAGATATGCACACAAGATCACCTGACAACGCGCTTGAACGCGAACAGCACGTGCTCAAGAACCGTCATCCCAAACCATCCGACCAATCAAAGACCAATCAAAGAAGCCAAATGTGAAGTACCTTTTAGAACTTCAAAATGCCACCCACTCTTCCGACTATCGTCTTCGCGGACCGATTGTAGACATGTTTGAGTCTTACGTTCTAATATATGAGTCTCTTCTTATTTGAATTGTCTACTTGCATGACTGTTTAGGCATCTGCACCCGATATTAAACCTTAAATGCCATCCGAACAGAAAGAAAAGCAAAGAGAACATCACTTCGGAATCATAAAAGCGTCAACTTTTATAACAAGAGTGAATAAAATACAAATACCCTACTTCTTGGCAAAAAAGCATGTTTATGCGTTCTTGGCAAGTATATTTTACTGTTTTTGTTTACGTATTTGTAATAATTGTTCGCCGATTACATTTTCTTTAGAAATATTAAGTATTGTATAGCTACCATCACTCTGCTTATGTTTGTTACATTTTTTTCAATTGTTCTAAGAAATGTTTTCTTTTGAACAGGAAAGAATGCTGTGTAAAGCCCATACGCGTTTTGTGGCATATTGTATGATCTATAGCCAATTTGTTGTTTCTGAGACCACGCTGTAAATGGCGACAACAATTAAACACAATCGGAAAAATGCATGAAAATAGAATTTACGTCAAAAGATATTATGACTTGCAATTCCGTAAATCGGATTATCAATCGATCATAATTTAAAAAAATCACCCTCAAACGTAAATAATAATAACAATACGGGATTGGTTTTTGATAGATCGTTCAAAAATACAATTTCTTCGTTTTTTCTCATTCATTTCAATAACAATAACAGAACTCCAAATCTGAAGCGTGATAATTTGATATGTTGGACGAATTTAAACTGGAATAATGAAGCCGTGAAAAGGATTGTGTTCACATTCGTCGAGTGTTTACGAGTCATTTTTATTCAAAATAAGAAACAACCTTTAAGAACAGTATTTTCGTCGCGAATATGTGTAACGTTTTATTAAGGATGCACCCGTCTTATATTATCAATTGGATAAAATAATATGCATAGTTCTCAAATAATAATAAATGTTCTTACATGTAGCTTTCTGGTTTAAAAGTTGTTTATGTACATGAATTTCTTTATTCATTTGTTTATATAAAAATACATAGAATTGTATTAGACTTGTTTTTAAACAGTTCAAATTAAGCGATTAAGACGTTTATCTCTAAGTTTATACATTTCTTTATACATGTGACGCCAAGATTTAAGCACGAAGCTTGGATTTTCGTTGAACTAGTGTGACAGCTTTCCTCCAAAATGTTGAAAATCACTACATATGTGTTGTTTGCATCTTAAAACCTCATTAAAGAAATTCTAAGAGCTATCTTAATTTGTGATTTCTGCAATACTCACAATTTTCGGTCATAAGTTAAGCGTAATAGAATGACAGATATCAATTAATCTCTTAATTACGGTATCCGGATAGTGCCATCTATAATCTCGCCCTTCTTTCATCAAGGACGCCAGGCGACGCACGATATTTTGCGCGACAGTCGCGGCGACGCACGATATTTTGCGCGAAATCTCGCATATAAAAGGGCGACGGTCGCGTTCTAAAAGGGCGACGGTTATGTTCAAAGAGTGACGGTCGTGTTCAAAGGGCGAGATAACGCATATAAAATGGCGACGGTCGCGTTCATAAAGGGCGGCGGTCGTGTTCAAAGGGCGACAGTCGTGTTCAAAGGCCGAGATATCGCATATAAAAGGGCGACTGTCGCACAAGGGCGATATTTCGTGTTAAATATATCGTGCGTCGCCACGACTGTCGCGCAAAATATCGTGCGTCGCCGCGACTGTCGCGCAAAATATCGTGCGTCGCNTAAACGACTTTGAATAAGATATTTGGAAAATTAAACATATATTTTGTAGAAAAAAAACGTGCCTTAAAACTCATCAATTATTACCAATTGGAACATTCGAAGGCCAAGTGTTTATACTGCAGAAAAGGGGCTCTTGTAGATCAGCATGCACATTGCCAAAGGCTAACTCTAGTATATCATCGTAATTCAGCTCGTGCATATAAGAATTGACACTGCAAAACGAAAGCTAAGTCGATCAGATATTAGAAAGCCAAAACACTCACAGTGATGAAAGTCAGCCTTTTTAAATCACCATAAACAAAACTGGCACAGAGCTAAACGATCATTACATGTTGTGCCAGAAACGATGCCTAGTTAACCGTTCGCACATTGATGAAAACGAGTTCTTATAAATAGCCAAACCATCGCTGGAATAGAGCTATGGTGTACCATAAATCATAATATTTCATAACTTAATTTGCTAGAACCGAGTTCTATCAAACCGTCAATATTGATGAAATCGACCCTTAGTAGAACAGCATACACACTGCAGTATCCGAGTTGTGATCAATCAGACCGTACACTGCTAGAAACGAGACTTTGTAAAGCACCATCAATGCTGATGGAAGGGTGCGTTAGTAAATTAGCATTAACACTGATTAAAGCGAGTTCTTGTAGATCAGCCTGATAACTCTAGTACATGTATTTTGAAGCGATATACATGTATTTAAAATGATTAATACTGATGGAAGGGAGTTCTAATAATTTACCATTCACACTGATGAACATGAGCTCTAACAAATTACCAACCCCGCTGCTAAAAGCAAGGTCTAGTATATCAGTGCTAACATTCATAGAAACGAACTCTAGTAAATCCCAATTTACAACTATGGAAGTAAGCTTTAGGAAAACAGTATGAACTCTGCTGGAACGCACCGAGATATACAGCTTTACGTATTAGATCAAATGCTTTGTAAAACCAGCGATAACACCGTTTTCGTGCTATGTTAGTAGTATTACCGACAAAAGTTGCGAACACAATCTTTTAATATGGAACTTATATGTTGACATTGTGGCGTTTAAAGACTTCGCGAACTTGGGTTATGCAAACTAAGCATATACAATTGTTTTGAGCCTCGCTCCGTGAAAAAAAGGCTTAATGCGTGTGCGTTAAGTGTCGCCCCAATTTAGCCTGTGCAGTCCGCACAGGCTTGTCTGGAACGACAATTACTGCCTACACTAGATTTTCGTTAAGTCGAGACTTCCTTAAACTTTACGATCTGCTTCTAGTCTATTAGTCATGTAGAGTATTGCCAAAATAATCGGAATACCGGTATAGATAAATAGTACTTTCCAGATACCGACATCTAAAAATAAGTTGTATTGGCAAATGTCTTACGATGAACAAGAAAACGTAATCCTAGATGGCCATTTACGCCATGGAATTCTACTCTTAATCCGCACATTTGAGTCCTAATTTATCTCAAATCCGCAAATCCGACAATCATTTATCCGCAACTATAAACCGCTGTAAATATTACTATAATATGCGCGTCAGTTTGTTTGCATTACCACAGCAGATGTTAGCGGTTCAAAAACAAATATTCGAACCTGTAACGCGTTGTTTATTGAGCCATTAGTGCGGACTATGTGTTTAAAGTATTCACTTGAAGGGACATTCGAGAAACATTCAGTCTTAAGTTTTCCAACAATAAAGCCTTCACGCGCTCGCTTAGTCGTTTTCGTTAAGGGGATTTATATAATTTGATCCAATAATGGTCTTTTTGCATACCAGTAGTCTTTGTGTTGAATTTGCCGTAAATATATCGTAAGTAGTCTTAATACAGATTCGTTATACATATCTCACGATTTACAATTTAAAGGGTAATACACTTGCATTCGTTTGAGGCAAAAAATGGGTAAAACACAACGTAAAAGCCAAATCGGTTCGTTTTTAGTCACTCAATTATAAATGTGTGTTAACACGTAATTCTTTATATGTCTACCATGAACAATACTTTAATATGAAGCATAAATTTACTCGCTAAATGCCTCGTCTGAAAATCACTTACAACTAACAGATGCTTATCTTAATTACCACATTACATTATTGTGTAGCCTATTCATTATCTATATTATACTAACGGACAAGCATCTTTATGTCTAAATTATTCATTTAAAAATGCATTTATATTACTAGAACAGTGTCGATTCATTTTATGATTAATTCATTGTTTTTGATACAAATGAAAAGTAACGTTCACAAATATGACTCGTTCGATACGCTGATCAAAATAACTGACAACGTTCGAGTTGAAACAGAAAATATTTCAGAATATGATATCAAAACATCTTACGCAAAACAATCATCCTTGCATATATCAGGAAATGAAACAGGAATGTCAATGAAAGCCAAATACTCATCGGCTTGAAAGATTGTATTTCTAAGATATATAACTATTTTAATAGTATGAATATTGCAACTAAAACTATTTTCAAATATTCTTCATTATGTTTGTTATCATAGAGAACGTAAACGAATTTCGTGTTTATGCATTTTAACGCGCTACATATCTTTAAGGATCAATATTTACGGTGTTTGTTTGATGGTTTGTACTCGATTTAGTTTACGACCAATCATATGTTTCAATTTGAAATGTATTTCATATTGTGTGTGTGTGTTTGTTTATGTTTTAAGCTTGCATTATATGTCAGATGCTTTTAAATGTCTTCACGAAAAGCAGTTTCTTGTAAGAACTTTGTATTCTTCTGCTTATGATAAGTACTGGTAGCGAAAATCTCACATTTTCTCTGCGAGGAAGGGTGTTTTCCAGGAATATAATATCTGCAAACAGTTTGTGTAAATCTTTATTATTTATGCCTATAAAATTATGTATTTTAGACAAAAGGCTCCGGAAAAAACACAATTTAAGGTTTATATTGAACTTTGCTTGTAAATGCCAACTGTACGTTGGTTTAAGCTGTGTCATAATTTGAGTCGTGCTGTATGAAAATGGGATTTAATGAATGTGCATAAAGTGTCATCCCAGATAGGGCTGTGCAATCCGCACAGGCTAATCAGGGACAACACTTTCCGCCTAACTGGATTTTTGTCAAGAAGAGTATTTCTTTAAACGAAAAATAAAATAATAGCGGAAAGTGTCGTTCAAGATCCGCACAGGCTAATATGGGACGAAATTTTACGCATATGCATTAAGCCCCCTTTCTCACAGAGCGAGGCTCATTTACTCAAAGAATGCAGTGCTCTGAGCGATACGGGACTTTGACTAAAAATGAACGCTCGTGAGAATGACGGAAGAATGCTCAACAATCAATTGTAAATTACCAGCAATCACTGTTTGCATTTCTAAGTAACTGATAACATCTTGAGCGCCTCGTGCTCCCTCAACGTGCCTCTCTGTCGCGTTCGGTCAAGTGTGGATTGATGAACGCAGCATTTACAGCATCGTCGGATACCCACGTTCGACCCATTCCGCTACTCTCCATTTATCGAGAGTAACGGAATGAATTAGTCGTGGGTATCCGACGATGCATTTACAGGGTCAACGCATCGTACATTCTCATCTATTGGCCCAGTATCTGTTTTCAAATGGATTCTTAATGAAACAAATTGTGAGCAACGGGATGGTTTTTCATTCATATCTTTAGTATCGTCAGGCAATAATGCAGTACTGATATTTTACAATCATTTGCAGGTATACTATCCAACTATACTCCAATTGTTATGTCACATAAACATCATTAAGTTGACTTTACGGATATCTTTAATATCATATTTATTTATTTATCAACTTAACAATGTTGCGCCAGCTATCAGTAATGATTTATGTTTTATATGAACAGAACAGAACAGAAAGTTTATTCATATAACATGAATAAGTCCATTTTATCGTTATATATATCAACTAAGAATATATAAACAGTTAGCACAAGTATAGTAATGCGAAAGTGAACAAAAAAAACAAAAACAGTATATAACAAGGTGTTAAAAATATACTTATGTCATTATATTACTCCACGTTTGCATTCAATGCCTCTGTTCTCACTTTAAAAGCATTTTAACAATATATCGGTAGTTTAGTAAGAACTTTAGTGTTAGTATTTGTTAGACAATTGTGGACAATAAGGTTAAACTTAGGATACGGTCTCATCCGACTGCAGTAGGCAGATCTCAGTCAAAATAACACTGTATGCATGATATTAGTATCACTAACTAATATAAAACGATTATAACACAAATGCAGGTCCAACATGTAATTGGTTCCTTGCATCATACCTGTAGATATAATGTAGTTGTAAGAATCGGATTTATTCTCCTATATTTCTTCACGTAACGACGTACAGAGAGAGAATACTTTTGGTTTGCTTTGCACTCTTGGATGCATTACAAATATTTGATTCAGGTCGTGTGAGATTATAAAATGTATGTAAACAATTAATTCTATTTACATGCATTTTTCGATTATGTTTAATTACTATCGCCATTTATAGCGTGGTATCAGAAACAACGAATTGGCTATAGATCATTCAATATGCCACACAATGCGTATGGGCTTTACAAAGCATTCGTTCCTGTCTAAAAGAAAACATTTCTTGGAGCAATTGAAAAACAAATTAACGAACATAAGCAGAGTGGTGTTAATAACACATAACATTTCTTAAGAAAATGTCATTGGCGAAAAAAAATTACAAACCGTTTAATTACAATTGCATTAAAATAATACTTGCCAANGCGTGTATTGCTCATATTGTCCCACGGCTAATGCTGGAGAGTAACGGAATGAATTAGTCGTGGGTATCCGACGATGCATTTACAGGGTCAACGCATCGTACATTCTCATCTAATGGCCCAGTATCTGTTTTCAAATGGATTCTTAATGAAACAAATTGTGAGCAACGGGATGGTTTTTTATTCATATCTTTAGTATCGTCAGGCAATAATGCAGTACTGATATTTTACAATCATTTGCAGGTATACTATCCAACTATACGCCTATTATTATGTCACATAAACATCATTAAGTTGACTTTACGGATATCTTTAATATCATATTTATTTATTTATCAACTTAACAGTGTTGCGCCAGCTATCAGTAATGATTTATATTTTATATGAACAGAACAGAACAGAAAGTTTATTCATATAACATGAACAAGTCCATTTCATCGTTATATATATCAACTAAGAATATATAAACAGTTAGCACAAGTATAGTAATGCGAAAGTGAAAAAAAACACAAAAAAAAAACAGTATTTGACAAGGTGTTAAAAATATACTTATGTCATTATATTACTCCACGTTTGCATTCAATGCCTCTGTTCTCACTTTAAAAGCATTTTAACAATATATTGGTAGTTTAGTAAGAACTTTAGTGTTAGTATTTGTTAGACAATTGTGGACAATAAGGTTGAATTTAGGATACGGTCTCATACGACTGCAGTAGGCATATCTCAGTCAAAATAACACTGTATGCATGATATTAGTATCACTAACTAATATAAAACGATTATAACACAAATGCAGGTCCAACATGTAATTGGTTCCTTGCATCATACCTGTAGATATAATGTAGTTGTAAGAATCCGATTTACTTCTCATATATTTCTTCACGTAACGACGTACAGAGAGAGTATACTCTCGGTTTGCTTTGCACTCATGGATGCATTACAAATATTTGATTCAGGTCGTGCGAGATTATAAAATGTATGTAAACAATTAATTCTATTTACATGCATTTTTCTATTTTGTTTAATTACTATCGACATTTATAGCGTGGTATCAGAAACAACGAATTGGCTATAGATCATTCAATATGCCACACAATGCGTATGGGCTTTACAAAGCATTCGTTCCTGTCTAAAAGAAAACATTTCTTGGAGCAATTGAAAAACAAATTAACGAACATAAGCAGAGTGGTGTTAATAACACATAACTTTTCGTAAGAAAATGTCATTGGCGAAATAAATAATAAAAACCGTTTAATTACAATTGCATTAAAACAATACTTGCCAAGAACGCATACACACCCATTTTGGCCAACAAGTAGGGTACTTATATTTTATTCACTCTTGTTATTAAGGTTGATGCTTTTATGACTCCAAAGCGATGTTCTCTTTGCTTGTTCTTTCCGTTCAAGTGGTTTATAATTGTAAAATTGATGATGATTTAATATCGACGACATATGTCTAAAAGTCATGCAAGTAGACGATACTCATTATGAGATAATATACGACTCCCATATGTTTACACTCGTTCCGCGTAGACGAAAGTCGAAAAAGTGGGTGGCATTTTAAAGTTCTCAATGGGTATTTCACATTTGGCTTCTTTGATTGGTCGGATAGTTTGGGGTGACGGTTCTTGAGCACGTACTGAAAGCGTTAATGTGCGTTGTCAAGTGATCTCGTGTACATATCTCGCGCAGAGCTTCTCGCCACCATAGCGTTATTATGTATGTCCATAATTAGATGTAAGCTGAGAGCTACCATACCAATGAATGCAATAAACAGTATTTCGTGGTACAATGTACGATAAATGCACGTACATAATTAGCAGAACAAACGCACTGAACGATATTAACTTACCATTATTGTAGGTTAGGCAAATTTATGCCAGTGTGAGGAGAAACAACTGCGAACTATGTTCGCAATTCTTGCAAATTGAATTGGCAACCTGTTTTGATAAAAATGATGGTTTTAGTGATTAATGTGTTCGTTTCTTCGTTTGTATATGACAACGTGATTATTTATTCAATACTTATACGGCAAAGTATTGCACGTGTCAATTTGAGTTTATTTTGGTGCTCTATGTATAATTCGAACAAAATTATACTGCTGTCTACTAACTTCAATTCGATGACATTTCTCAACGTATAACTGATCGGAAAAAAGTATATAAAGTATAAAAGTATACAACCTATTAATACCGCTGAGATACAAATATACATGTTTTATATACTTTGATCTGATTAAATATGTACGGTTCAAGTTTACTCAGTTATGATAAATTGCAGATATGGTATGTCTGATGTAAACAAATCTCAGATTATTATGAGTTACGCATTCCCCAAAATCGAGGTTATAAACATAAATGATGTGATGTTTCAATAGACCTTCACCAAATACCGTTCCATTCCACTATGCCATCACCTTCTGCATATTTCAGAAGGTATCCACCTGCGTTCGTCGCTCTAAAATGTCTTTTTAATGGACTTTCCACTTCAATGTTCGTTTTGTGTTGAGTGGGATGTAATAACGAAATAATCTACATATGCACCTTTGTTGTTTCTCTATACGCGAAATTAAAATATATTACGTTCTTCATTTGTCGTATAGTACGTTATCGGTCAGAATGTTTGCGCAAAGTGGCTTTGTATGTTCATTTTGTAATTTCACTCAAACGGTTATCGGAAATAATCGTTTAATATATGTTGAAACGAAGAGCATTGCATGCGATTAGTTCTTGTCATTGTAAAAGGCCAGCTTAAAAAAAACATTTGAGAAAAATTGGAACATTTTATAATCGTTTTCGTTGAATTTTACAAAGCTCGCTTCGAAGCGACTTTGTTTAATATTCTGGCAATATCGAATGAATGTTTCGAAGAGACTCTTCAGAGCAAATTGTTTCAAAATGGAACGAATTCTTAAAGTAAGCTAATAGCAAATTAATAGTAACACGATAACGCTAGAGGAGTCGAAATGCTATAACAGATTTGCCCATTTGCATCTCTATTGATAACACTTTGGTATATGAAGCAATCCGGATACCGGTAATAGAGATTATGGCATGTTGTGGCTGATGCCATTTCGATTACAGTTCTCACCTGTCGCGCTAATATTTTCGTTTATATTAACCTTTATCATTTACAGACTTAATGACATGAATGTATTTCATTATAATCTCATTATATTCCAATTTAGCTCCCATTTATTTATCTCTATCAAATAAACACGGGTCAGCCTGTGTGTTAATATTTATTAATACATGCTCAGTCCGTAATTAACGGGTTCGTATGAGGACTTGTTTCTCAATTTCTTTATGCAAGTTCGAATGCTCCAATCTTCCAATCTTCTACTCCGCTAATATAAATATTTTTGTATCAGAGATGAAATGATTTTTCTTGGTTCTTACATGTTATATACTATTTTATTCGTAAAACATTTAAAGATCCATTAGTCTTTATCAAAATATTACAATCACTATTATTTGAAATTTGATTCAAATGTTTCACCATTCCATCGGTCCGGAAAATAACGCCCAATCCAAAAAGTTAACAATAATTATTTTATCATTAAAACATAGATTGTAACATCATAACTGTCATAGGTAATAATGTGATTTGTTTTAAAATCATTTTCTCATGATTGTAAAATAAAAAATGAATTGAAATAATAAGTCTCTAATAATGTGACTGTATGATCGACTGAATGCTTAGATTGCTGAACGCGTGTAGCAACTCTCTAGTCCAGTTCTGTTGGCACTACACTCATATAATATGTTATCATCACGCGAACACAAGTACAATAACACGTACATTAATTGTCATCTTGAACTTGTTTCTCTGATATAGTTAACATAACTATATACGTATTTATTATCTCATGTCCTTGTGGTTTAATAAGGTGTACAGATGTTTTAACACAATGTCAAAGTTAATTTTAAGTATATTCTAATGAAAAATCAATCTTTTTTATGGCAAAACTTCTTCAAAAATTAAGCAAACAAACATGTTGCTGGATAGTTTAATCTAAATCGACCCCACGACTTCCATGGATATCATTCATCCATCGTTACATAATGCTGTGAAAGAGATTTCAGTAACAGGACAAAGGGTGTGGCATCTTTATCATGCCAATGAGGACACTATCAGACCCGGTCTGGGACCCGGGATTTAAACACATCCGGGGTATTCAGGCGCTGTATTTAGTGCATAGTACGCGCGATGTTATTGGAAACTAGTGATACAAGAAAATTGCAACTATGTTGGTGTTTAGTTGCTATAGGTTATGTCAGAGAGGCAAGCGTTTAATTACGTGGCATCGATTTCCATATCAACAGGAGATTCAACAACTCAAACACGACGCATTTTATTACTTTGGTCGCTGATGAAGGCGGGCAAAGGCAAGACCGCTTCCGCGGTTATAAGCATTGACATTGGATATTAAAGTACACAATTTTGAAATTGCTTCAGCCTAAGCCTAAAGTGAAATTGATCATATGAAGAAAAAACAGGAACTTTAGATGAAAGGTGATAGTTTGTTCGTTGAGTTGCAAAATATGCGGGAAAATTTAGTTTTTTTGTAACATTCCGAAAGTACCATACTTAAAAAGAACAGACTGAGTTTGAAAATATAAAATGTACGGTCGATCCTTTAAAAATTGCCCACTACATTTTCATTTATCTACGACTCTCTGGATGGTATGCGGACGCCAGTATAAATGTTATAATTTTTACAGATAAAATAAAAAATAAAAAACCTTACAGGTGTATTTGGTTTATGGTTTTGTACATAAGAATTGAATACAGCGAAGGTGTTGCAATTGATAAGAAATTGTTTTGATACGATTATCTAGGTGAGACCAGATATGCATTTTTTATCTGTCTAAAGATATCTATTTAGCAGGAGTATAATGTTATCAATGATGATTTCTTTGACCTATCAAAAATTGATATTTGTTTATCTTAAACTCGTGTTAATGTTACTTTGATTTTAATCCAAGGGTCGGTAGCGGGGATAAAAAGGATAAAAGTATATGTGGCAAAACAATTAAAGATTTTGATAATTATGAATACTTACTCGACATGCCAATCACTCGAGTTTCAATAGATAACTATCATGAAAGTTTCGGCATTACATTTCTTGATTTATGTAAGAAGCTGAAAATGGCTGATGGGAGACTCGGGAAGGCTGTATCATTGGCAACGTATGTCTACTTTGGTTCTTTAGAGGAGCACCACAGTGGATGCTATTTTATTCATATTAAATGACACTAGGGAAAATAGCATGTGCATTGATCGATTTCATAAAGACATTTTATAGTATACATATTAAGGAATTGTCTATGGTTCAAACTATTTCAACTTGGTTTGCGAGGTAAAACTATACGTTTATTAATGGAAATGTCTTCGAAAGTACGCCCATGCATCAAAGGAAATAATTATTCAAATGCTGAATTCTTTGAATATTCTATTGGTTTAAAAAAAGGCTAAGTTATGTCGCCGATATTATTTTCTCTCATTAAAGAATATCTATAATTTATCATTTGTGATGATTTAAATAGTGGCGTTTCAATAGGCGGTCTAACATTAATTTAAAGGTTATTTGCAGACGAAATAATATATGAGCCTCGCTCTGTGAAGAGTGGGTTTTATGCATGTGCGCCCAGGCTAATCAGTGACGACACTTTCACCTCTTATGATATTTTTCGTTTAAAGAAAGTCTCTTCTTACCAAAAATCTAGTTTAGGCGGAAAAGGTCGTCCCTGATAAGCCTGTGCGGACTGCATATGGCAATTGGGGACAACACTTTACGCACATGCATTAAACCCCCTTTCACAGAGCGAGGCTCAAATATATGTCTGTTATACGCTGTAAATTACCTATGTAGTGAAACTAGCATTGCACTCTGTACGTGTCTGCTATCGAGCTGAGAAGGAATGTTGATAAAATTCATAAAAGTGTCGATATAATTATTAACGATTTCGCCGCTTTATTTCTTAATTGCAACTCGTTCCAATCTTTGTCTCAGAAGTTCTTTCTCCATTGAACTTCACTTTCCGATCTATAGACAATTCCTCTTAATCACACGCAATCTGTGTTTAACAAGCGGATGAAAGTTAAATACTAAATATATTGCGGTATGAAGAATATATGCAATATACTTTAATATCACCAATCTCTTGAGACGGTAGTCCGTTGCCGCAACGTTTCAATTCCGTATTGCAGTTGACTTTCTCGCGCATAACTGCACAGTCTCACCCTAGTTTCCAGTATCTCGGAACTAAATTAACCCACAATAAACATGATAACTCTGAAAGCTCTTGGCAGCCTACAACCTTATATCTCGCGATATTCGCGAATGTGTATCGATTTGTTTTCTTCAAGCCAACTGATCGGTAAGGGCAACATGTACTGATTATGGCCATTTATCTTCCGGTGTTAATCTCTGCATTTGAGTTGATAACGCCCTTTTCAGTCGTATTAGATTTGTGTGTGCAGAGCAGAATCAATTTAAAATAAGCGCGTCTTTGATCGTGTGCTTATCTCTGTTCCATATTTATTTGTCTTATTGATTTCAATTGGCGATCTAGTAAATTTGTGGTTTATACGCATTAATGATAAGATCGAAAACTGAGACGAAGTCTCAAGTGAAGTGCTTATTATGATGATAAGGTAGTGGTGCGGATTGTAAAGATGATGTTGTTTTTGTTGATGATGATGGTGATGATGATGATTATTATTATTATTGATATGCTGAAGACCATGTTGATAGATCGTAGGATTACAATTATGGTAATGATGTTTAGATACAAAACATGTCGTATAATACTACATCGTCAATTTTGTCTCTAGCCAACAAACAATGTGGAAAAGTCATCAAATTGATCTAACAACGCGTAAAGAAAAGTTACACGATGTTGAGAATGAATAACACGAAAATACAAATACAGTCCTACTCGGTTTCTCATTTCTCCATAGATTCCACAAGATCAGGTCTAATCTATTTAACTGATCAGGGGTCATTATCAAGGTGGTGTGAAACGCTGGTCACTGTTAGAAGTCATAACATTAGGGGATTTATTGGCCATATCTAATTCCATTCCTGTAGAATGCTGATAATTCAGAGGGTTAAATATCGCTCACACACTAAATGAATAATTTGATCGTACCAAAAAAGAGGGGAATGCATTTTAATAGGTATCAAAGAGATAATATTAATTAACTAAAGTACATTTTAATAAAGAGCATCGTGCTTGTATTTGAATGATGGATTAAAAAAAATGAACAGAACAGAACATGTACATAGTTTATTATTGAATTNGTGAATTAAATTATAATCTAATTATATTCCAATTTAGCTCCCATTTATTTATCTCTATCAAATAAACACGGATCAGTCTATGAGTTAATATTTATGTATGCATACTCAGTTCGTAATTGACGGAAGCGTGTGATAACTGGGCATGTTTCTAAATGTGTTGATGCAATTATGTATTCTCCAATCTTCTACTCTGTAGATATAGATATTTTTGTCTAAGATATGACATGATTTTTCTTGGTTCTTTCATAATAAATACTTTTTTATTCGTAAAACATTTGAAGAACCAATCGTCTTTATCGCAATATTACAATCACATTATTAATATCACTATCATTTAAAACTTGATTAAAATGTTTCTTCATTCCATCGGTCCGGAAAATAACGTCTAATTCAACAAGTCAAAAGTAATTACATAATCATAACAATAGATCGTTACATTATTATTGTCAAAGTACAATTGTACAGAACAAAACATGCATCAAAAATAAGTATCTAATTATGTGACTGTATGATCGACGGTATGAGTGGATTGACGAATGTTTGGGGGAACTCTATAGTCCAGTTCTTTTGACAATACACTCATATAATATGATATTATCGTGTGAACACATCTAATATTAAAACTGTGGTATAGTTAACATTATCATATACGTATTAAGTATTAAATGTCAATGTGGTTTAATAAGATGTACAGATGTTTTAACACAAGGTCAAAACTAATTTTAAGTATATTCTTATGAAAAGTTAATCTATTTTTTTCTGGAAAAACGTCCTAAAAAAATATGCAAACGAACACATTGTTTGAAAGTTTAATCTAAAAACGACTCCCTGGATGTACATAAGAATCGAATACAGCGAAGGTGTTACAATTGATAAGAAACTATTTTGATACGATAATCTGGATGAGACTAGATTATCATTTTGTATCTATCTGAAGATATTTAATTAATGACTAATTCACTCAAACTTCTTGTATCATTACATGTCTATGATCAACTCCACTCACCTCCAGATTCTCACTGTTCCTGGCTTTTATTCAAATCTGCCTTCCCTCCCATATTTGGTTGTGATTGTGTGGATTGACACTGATAGGCCCTAAAATTTAATTAATATGTATTATGGCAACTGTTTAAATATTTAACAAACAGACTCTGCCGAGCAACAGAACAGACCAGTCTCTCCTAATTTATAATATGAAACGATGACAACAAAGTATCCTGTTCTGATAAATGACGTCCACCATGCCCCGATGGCATCAAAGAAAGCAGTCTCAATAAAGTTCGCATCGGTATACTAAAATTAAAACAGTAGACAATTCCTCTTAATCACACACAATCTGAGTGCAACAACTGGATAAAAGTTAAATACTAAATATATTGCGTTATGATCGATTTGTGCAATATACTTTAATATCCGAAATCTCTTGAGACGGTAGTCCTTTGCCGCCACGTTTCAATTCAGTATCGCAGTTGACTTTCGTGCGCATAACTGCACAGATTCACCCTAGTTTCCAGTATCTCGGAACTAAATATACCCACAATAAACATGATAACTATTTAAAGCTCTTGGCAGCCTACAACTCTATATCTCGCGATATTCGCGGAAACGTTTCGTTTTATTTTCTTCAAGCCAACCGATCAGAAAAGGCGACATGTACTGATTATGGCCATTTGTCTTCTGGGGTTAATCTCTGCATTTGAGCCGATAACGCCCATTTGAGCCGATAACGCCCATTTGAGCCGATAACGCCCATTTGAGCCGATAACGCCCATTTGAGCAGATAACGCCCATTTGAGCCGATAACGCCCATTTCAGTTGTATGGGTTTTTTTTGTGTGCAGAGCATTAATGAATTTAAAATAAGCGCGTCTTTGATCTTGCGCTTATCTTTGTGCCATATATTACTTTTGTATTTGATTTAAATTGACGCTATATTAAATTTGGGTTTCATACGCATTTATGATAAGATCGATAACTGAAACGAAGTCGCAACTGAAGTGCTATTGATGATGATGTTGTATTGGTGCGGATTATAAAGATGATGCTGTTGTTGTTGATGATAATTAGGGTGACGATGAAGATGATGAAGAAATCGGGAGAAGTTGTGGCAGTATTACTAGAAGAAGAATAAGAAGAAGTAGAAGAAGAAGAAGTAGTAGTATTAGTAGTAGAAGTAGAAGTAGTAGTAGCAGCAGCAGTAGCAGTAGCAGTAGTAATAAATTATTTTAAAACAGGATTAGCCACGGCGAATATTATGATAGAGGTGATGCCGACGACTATGGTGATATCTTGTATCATTATAATTATGATAATGATGTTTGGATACATAACATTTTGTGTAATAATACATCGTCAATATTGTCTTTAGCCAACAAACAATGTGGAAAAGACATCAATCTGATCTTATAGCGCGTAAAGAAAAGTTATACAATGTTGGGAATGAATAACACGAAAATACAAATAATAAATTATGTTGGAATTAACACCTCTGTCAAGATGAAAGATATGCTTCAATTTCTTCCAGGGTCTCGGTAAAACAATTCGTCTATTAACAAGTACTGAGTCGTGTTTTTGCCTTTAGATTGTTCTCAGAAAAAGCAAGAGTTGGCACTGCTTAAAAGACGTCTTTATTTGCGTCGTTCAACACATGAGTTCGACCGAAACTTCTGATGAGCACGTTTGGTGCCTTGATGAATCTATTTGTAGACGGGGATACGTCGTAAACAACTCTCTGGAAAATGAATGAAAAGTGGACGTTTTTTTTTCGTGTCTACCTCATAAATGTATATTTGCAGCTGTTATAGTGTTATCAATCAGTTGTTCATTACAATGGGCAATATTAATATTGTTTTACAATTACACACGGGTGCATACCATGCTGCTACGTATGCTTGTTTGCTGTTTTTCGATGTATTTTACAGGAATTTATTTGCAAAGCTACGGGTAAATAGCACAATTATGTGTTAAGAAGCCTGATAAGCCCTATTGAATTTGGTCAATGAAAGAGTGGCGAAATAAACTGAGTATACATTGTCTTCATCAGAATAGTATTCACATTTTAACTGGTGTGCTACTGGGATCAACCAGAAATTAATGCTTTCTTTTATACCTAATGATAAAATATGACATTTCTGCAGTGAAATAACAGCAGTGAAAGGAACAAAATTGTTCTTTTCACCGGTGAAAAGACCAAATTTTCGGAATTCCTGTATCTATTTTTAGATTATCATATCAAGATGTACTTCCCTTGTTTATATCATTGTTCATATTTGCTCTATGATCACGAGTGAAATAAAATCGATATTCCACCAAATCCAACACATTTTCTTTTAATTTTATGCTTTTTGTTACCGTTTATTTACAATGTAAAAGAGTTTAGCTGAAGTATTTCCCTGGAATAATGACGTCATTTTGTCAGCAAAATGATGTAATTTCATCAACAAAATGACGTCATTTCAATGTATTGAGGCACGCCTAGGGAGAGAGGGTCACTTTTCAGCGAAAGGGAAATTATTATTAATTATTTTCTTGAAAAAAGGGGCATAGAAGAAACAGAAAATGTGTTCATGTCAGTGTAAGATCGTTTGTTATTTCACTCGTGATCATAGAAAAATAATATTTGCGCCACTCGTGAAAATATATTTTCTATGATCACAAGTGAAATAACAAACGATCTTACACTGACATGAACAAATNTTACTCTGTGTTGTTTTGTTTTGTTCTTGTGTTGTTGTTTTTTTTTCTCGTGTACATGTGAAGTGATTGCCATTAGGATTTTTCTAAAGACCCAAACGCGAGAACGCTGCCAAGAAAACTTTACCTGTTAAACCGTACCTTTATATTTAACAAATTATATCATGAGTTTGTTTTCGTGGTCTTAATATAGTCTTTTAGTACTAGTGTGATAAAATAGTATTGTATGGTCATTTAAATATTGAAAAATCATCGACAGCAATTTTTGGATAACAACGAGTTGAACAGGAAATGGCAAGAACTGTTTGCTTCAATTTTAAACTCACGTGTACAATCTCTATCGTTTTCTAATAACCTCCATCATAGCTTAGATACTCATCTGGACACTATATGCATGACTCCACCTCGCCGAGACCTTAGCGTAATATTTATTTGTTTGCTCCCTCGAAGTTAAGAATTCGATAAGATATAATGCTGTCCATTTACTAGACCCCGGCGTCTGTCAGTGTCCATAATAGCTTCCATACATCAAGATTATCGTGCACGGGGTGGCATCGGGGCCGTTCAGTCCATCCGCTAGCCCCACATAATGTATGATGAGGCAACTGGGCCAGAGGATCAGATGAAGACTATAAACCCGAAGATCAAATGCACATTGTATCAATCCGTTTAGTCCTTCTTATACTAGTACCGTCGATTACAGAAGAAAACATAAACCGTATTGTTTAAACCGACAATACAAGAACATGCATGTATTTATATAGTATATGCCATTTATAGTAATATTACGTTGATTTCAAATTTAGACAATTGATTATGTAATTACAATCATTCTGGTCAATTTGAGCTAGTACCGTTATATATCTTCACTCACTTGTTCAACGCCTATATTGAGATAGTATTCTCCTATATACTTATATGTCCAGCGGGATACATTTATTATCACATTTAGAAATAAATGTAGACATTAATACGTTCACTGCTTAATTGCTTTGCTTCTCTATGCCAATTTACTGGGGGTTTTTCTCATTAGCACCGTATTTTAATAAATGGGAATATGAAAGTCATGTCCAGCTTCTGGTATGCATATTTCTGATATAGACATGTGAATGACGTCTGAATACAGTAAATGTATTCAATCATTTAACTACATTCACAACAACGCTATCTGCTTCTATGCCTCGTGTCTTCATATATTTATCTTACATCTGATATTATATATATAACTGATTTAATGTTTGCAAAAGAAAAGTACTAACGAACTATCATACAAGACATGCATGTAAGCATTCTTAAACCATTAATGTGTTTATTTTGTAGAAGATTTTATAAGGACATGTATGTGAATGTGTAAATTTTTAAAAAGCGTATTTACGAATTAAGGCACGCATGCATAACGCAATTGACAGCCCAATGCACCGTTAACCAATGGCTGACAATATTTGAGCCTCGCGCTGTGAAAAGAAGATTTAATACATGTGCGTAAAGTTTCGTGGTAGATTAGCCTGTGCAGTCCGCACAGGCTTATCAGGGACAACACGTTCCGCTTTTATGATATTTTTCGTTTTGAAAGTCTCGTATTAGCAAAAATCCAGTTTATACGAAAAGTGTCGTCCCTGATTAGCCTGTGCGGATTACACAGGCTAATCTGGGACGACACTTCATTCACATGCATTTAGCCCCGTTTTCTCAGAGCGAGGCTCATTAACTTTTGGCACACATGGCACGCAATCAAACCGTCTATCAAGCTCACCCACGTGGCACGCCATACCACGTGTTGTGCACAGGAAGCGGCTTGACCTCGTCTTATCTTTGATGAATTTCTCCCATCCGAGAAAAATCAAGGTAAATGGAATCCTTATTTTTGTAAGTGGCCATTTTTCACTATTTTGGCCTCATAAGTATATTTGAATGACACCCACCTGTCAAAAAAGTATAATTATTT
Organism: Dreissena rostriformis; assembly: GCA_007657795.1. NCBI lineage: Eukaryota > Metazoa > Mollusca > Bivalvia > Myida > Dreissenidae > Dreissena > Dreissena rostriformis. The sequence goes on from VMBQ01005639.1 coordinate 31,996, forward strand.
TAATGATTTTTTTGGTTGAGTGGTGTACACAAAAAATAAATCAAATATACCAATGATCTAAACCATTGATCTTCTTATCGACCGCCGAGAAGCATTCCCACCTAAATCCGTTAAACACAAACTAACGTGTGTCATAGTCAAACAGATTCTTGCTTTCTTGTTCAAAAGGCACGCAAATAAATAACAACAAATATTGCAACGGCATGTTTTTTTTTCTGTTGTTTAATGTATGTATGAAAATTGCCTCTCAACATAACAATTACGAAACCCTCTTGAATACCATGTCACGTGANAACCCTCTTAGATACCATGTCACGTGAATAAAAATATACGATTTAAATGATCATCAAACATCGCAGTTTCTTGTGTTAAGCCACTCATTCGCCGTATAAATGATTGATGACCCGGGATAAGTGCAACAGTGTAAGCGATGGCGGGCGCTGCGAATCTTACAGCTAATGTAGCGTCTCTTGAGTTTTAAAATAAATTCCCGCCAAGATTGAATAGAGTTTATCGGAAATGAGCCATGCGAATAAGAAAAGCTGTCTAAAAGCACTTGTATTCAAACGAAAGTGATCTGATCGCTAAAACATATTATAAACTCATTGAATAGAACAGGTAACATAAAGATCTTTCTGAAATCTTATGTAAAATTTTACATTAAATAGAGGGGTCAGATAAGGAAGGAAGAACGAACACAGTTTCACTAAAACGCATTCTGTGTGAAACATGTTAAACGTTAACAACATCTCAGCAAGATCACCATTCTTCTAGACAAATAAAGAGATCAAACTCTTTTGACAGACATAGTGGTGATACTGTTCGAATGTCAAAGCAGCTTAGAAATTCAATAATTTGCCTATTAAGGAAGTCGGTGATGTCGGGATTCTGTCAGGACAAATATTATTTGAAATCAAACATAACCGAATCTTGCAATGACGCCAGCTAAACAAAGTAAATTTGAATTTTTGACGGAGGTTTAAGGTTAAATATTAATATGCACAACATTGTACATATTTGTATTGGCTATTAATGATGCGAAGGTTAATATTNAAGACGGCCGCCATTTTGTCGCCCTTACACTCCATCTGCAGCGTCACGCGCTCTTCGTCACATATGACGTAATACGGCGACCACTCGCGGCCCGCCCAGGCGTTCACGCCGTCCGGAAGTCCGGTGCACGAGGCGTGACGCACGGGACACGGGACGCAGTGAGCCGCCCCCGAGCACTGGTTCACTACGTAATCACCTGGAGCAAAATAAGAATCATACTGAGGATTCAGGGGAACCACATATATCTTTCTATATATACATATTTATATATTGTATATTACGGTATGTTTGGTTTTAAATGCAACCCAGTCGTAATATAATGATACTGGCTTTTATATTGATAAAATCAAATATGAACTAATGAAATCAGAAGGCTGTGCAATGTTGTGTGGAATTTGAATAAATATATATACGATATACGGAAAATCAGAAAACATCAATTCCGGTGGGTATCACTGTAATAATATTAACAAAGTTGTTGAAAAATGAGACTGGCACCGAATTTCACTTACATGGGCTTTTAGGCACAGTTTGTCCGCTAGTGCAGACGACATCTTTGAACTGATCACATTTCCCGGATTTCATGTCGAACAGCAACGGATACGGACACTCCCTTGTTGCCATGGTTACGTTTCCGGTGGGAAGTTGGACGCACTGGGAGTATTTTGCACAGTTGCTAACGTCGGATTGAGTTGTTCCTGGCTTGCAACGAGATGTTTGCTCCCCTTTGTCAACAATTGAACCTGGAACAATCATAATTTGAAATAAAAACATATGGTTTCTACTACACATGTCTGATTATTAGTTTCTTCTAAATAATGAGTTTTCTGAGATGACACCTTGAGTGTTTTTAACATGTTTACGATAACTGTTATTATTGTTCGTTCTCTTGAACCATTAACGTTTATTGTACGAAAAAAAAACGGAAATCCGTTTCATATTTGAAAATACAAAAAATGGAAAGTAACGTTGTTGTTTTTTTAGCTTTATACACAGAACAGCTATTGAATTTGAATGAAATCAACAATAATATCAATGTTCTCAAGTGGTCAATTATGATTAGTTAAATATTGAAAAGCGTTATGAACTGAAGTCATAAAAAACGCCATTACCATTAAGTTGAATTAACTTGTTTTTTTATGTACCCGGTTCATAATTTGAGACATGGAAATCGCATTGAAGTCAATAAAATACTTACAGTCATCGAGCTCTGATCCGACGGGCACGCAGTCGGTGAGTCCCGCTCCTATGACCATCCCGTCGGGACACGTGTACGTCACCCGTCGGCCGAGGAGGCACATCATCGCAGTTGAGCAGTCGTCGGCACTCCGCCTCCACGTGACGGCGCTCCCGGCCGCCTGTCCCGGCGAGCAAGCGTCGTCGGTATCTTGACCGTTTATTCGTACTGTTGTCAGAAGAAGTAACATAGCGGCCGCGGCCATTTCGAATACTTTGAGTCCCATCATTTTGTGTACGTTTAAACTTGAAATAAGTGTAAGGCGATTATAAAATGAATAGTTCCTGACAAAACAAATTTTCTTAAGCGTAAGAATATTTTTGCAGTTTAGTGGTGGCTGTCGGTGAATTTGATCATTTAAGTCGTTGTTAAAAATCCTTCTCTCCCCGTACCCTTTATATACTCCATATCGACCCTCCTTATTACACTCTAGAACATGCATAGTCCCACTTTCTGTCACTCCTGCGTGAAAAACAAAGGTGTGCCAACATGAGATAGCGCGAAAACCCGATTGCACGGATGTGACGTCAGCGTGCAAACTTTGAACGGGCGGGGGTGGATTGCAGCAAATGTCATGACTTAATGTGCGAAGAGCGCGAATCAAATGATAAGTATAGTGGCGTATCTGGTTTTGGTTTTTTAAAAACCCACAGATTTACCGATAACAAAATTAACGCAACCGAAAGAGACAATAACTCATAACTGTTTTATATATCAACATTAGTTTGTGAAATTGATAAAATTGCATTTATTATCAGCGTATTTGAAGAACTTTAACACAAAGCTGTATTTGTTTGAGACGGTGCACTGATTAAAGATACGCCCTTGGTTCAATATCGACACTATGCCTAGTTACTGAAATACGTGTTGAGGCATCGAGGACCGTACGGCCACGGGAATGCGTGACGTCATATATAATTTTGAAACTTGCTCTACTCACAGGAATGTACCGCTTATGGAC